>VURO01019912.1:74877-85830 GCA_015108175.1 Pelvicachromis taeniatus
ATTGGAGATTTTTTTTAATTTTTTTAATATTTTTTTTTTTTTTTTTGGCTTTCTAATATTAAATATGTAACAATTACTCTTGTAAGTTTTTGCTTTTTTTTCCCTTCCCATTACACCGGACAGAGAGGAACACAAACATCCTCCGATACTGCCCCATCTCTGACACCTGGACGACGTTCCGATCCTGCCCGGCTCACATCCGAAAGCAGCAGATGCTCTCCGTGGAGGACACCATCTACCTGGTGGGTGGCTACACCCACGAGCTGGACACGGGGCTGCGGCGGCGACGTCCCAGCCAAACAGAGGACGTGTTGACAGTGCAGTCGTACAACGTCACCACTGGGGAGTGGCTCCAACTGAAGGAGAACACGTCCAAGTCGGGACTGAACCTGACGTGCACGCTGCACAACGATGGCATCTACATCATGAGCCGAGACGTCAGCCTGCCCACCAGCCTGGAGCACCGCGTTTTTCTCAAATACAACATTTTCTCCGATGCTTGGGAAGCCTTCAGGCGCTTCCCGGCTCTGGGACAGAACATGCTGCTCTGCTCACTTTACCTTCCTAACGTGCTGTGACCAACAGAGCCGCAGGGAAGCTCGAGCACCGTTAACAGATCAATTATTGTTGCACTAATTGGGGATCTGTGGCGTCAGGGTGTGGTTGACAGTTTGAACGCCTCGTGACCGCCGTGCCTCGGATTTAAAAACTTGAAAAATGTGCACTACGGTAAACATACTGCTGTGGATGCAAATAGAAAAGCATCATCAGAGCTAGCACCAGTTTGTGCCTCTCATGTGTTAAAGTCAGCAGTCACCATCAAATAATCACCAGGTGAAGTTTAGAAAATACAGAACCAGCTGGTGCTGCCTTGAAGGTGTTTCCACAACCCTCAAAAAGTCTCCTCTGACCATCTGGATGAGCACATGTTGGTTGGATGGCAGATTTGAAAGGTGGAGGAACAGCATTCTTATAGTTAAGAGTTTAGGGTCTTGGAAATGATGTTTGAGTGTTTCTCAAATATCATATTTCTCAAATATCTTTTCTGAAACACAATAACTTCATCCCTTTTCCCAAGATTAACTTTATTTTGAAGGGATGTCGAGTGCCAGTGGTCAGACTGAGGCAACAATCTCCAAAAAAAATCACAGGAAGTTCTGACCAAGGAGACAGCCTACAAGGGAAGTCAGCCAAATTTAAATTAGCTAAAGTTTAAATTAAAGAAATTATTTATTTTTTGTTACAGCCAAAGTCACAAACTTTACGATCACACCTAGTATTTTATTCTGATGGCATTATTATTTTTCTTTCTTTTTTTTTTTAAAAGAGATAAATGTCCCAAATCGAATGGTGACTGTAAACCCCAGAATATACCGGTCAGGCCTGCTGAAGCAAGGCTTGCAGTTCTACCACACATGTCAGGCTGTTTGTGTAAAATCACGCCAGTCCGTTGCATTGGACACCATCGAGAAAGAGTGTAAATTATATCACGTACAGACCTTTAACAACATAAACTCTTTGCGTGATGCAGCATGTGAAAACCAAGCTGAAGTCCAAATTTCAAAACTTCTAGTTTAACATGCAAAATATCTGTTTTTGTTTATTTTCTATGAATTGCAGCATCACTGCGTGGATGAGTTTTCCCTCCCATCGGCGAGAGGTTCACTGAATGAGCGATGGTCAATCTTGCAAATTCATGAAAAACTTTCAGTTTTATTTATTTTCGTTTTGTCTAGTTTATTTAATTTAACAAAAATATTTCATCACCCGCGTTTGAAAAACCCCTCCTCGTTAGAAATGAGACATCACACTCCGAGTTAAGGCTCTGTGCAGATCTGCCTGCCACTGTTTTGTCTTAAGCAGACTTAAAAGACTAAAATCACACGCTTATGTCCACAAGCATGCAAAACATGAGAGGCATTGACGAGGGCTGCATAACGGCGTGCTTTTAACGGCCACGTTATTCCTGATGTTTACACTCCATTGGCATCAAAGCTTAACATAACACAGCACAACACACTACAAACCTTAAAAAACAATCTCGGAAACAACATGCATTAATGCTCTGCACATGGCAGGTAATCATAACGTGGCTTTGGTTTTACACTGCCAGTTGTACAAGGATCAGAAGTTCTTTCAGAGGGAGCTTCATGTGTTGTATGAACACTCACGCAGTCTTACTCTTCAGAGAGACACTAAGAAAAGCTTAAAGCACGATTCCATGAACTGAATGATGCACATGTGCCTTCTGCAACCTCAGTAAATAGAAAAAAAAAAAGCACAAGATGCAGGACTCTGTTACATTTCCAGCAACCGATCAAAATTGCTGTGTTTACTTTCTGATTTTTGCTGAAGCAGGTTTTGTTTTCATTTCTGCGGTGACTTGGAGGGACGGGTGCAGGTTTGAGAAGTGAGTCTGAAACTGCTGCAGTGCTTGTTTGACAGTTTGGACATTTAGGTCATGATCAATAAAGGTAAAGTTCAGGCGTCTGTTCCAGTGTCTTCTCTTTGCTAAATGCTATTGTACTATCGCTCCATAATCAGCTTTTTTTGGTTGTGTATATACAACCAACGGAAAGTGTGGTTTACACATTCACTGGTTCCATTTCAGCCAGAGACACAAATCCCCCTTTATGGTCCCATCAGGAAGGGCATCTGGCTGAGCTACCCGCTGTGGTCACTATTTTTGTGACTAGGGAACAGCCAAAAGTAGCTTATTTTCAACCAGCAGAGAGGACTGTTTTTAACTTGGATAATCTATAATGTGACATCCTACCAAAATATCTTTTCCACTTTCCGGGAACATGGCCTCAAAGAAAGTCCTGCCTCTGGGGGTCACCCTGCTCCATTCCTTCCCAGGAAAAGTTGGCACAAATGGCCCAGCCTACAAGTGCAATTGCTCCTAATTTGAGAGCTGGGAAGGCTTCACTCATGATCCATGAATGAAGGGTTTCTGTGATACTTTTTCTGTCTTATATTAATTTGTTTACCCATTTGACAAATATTAAACTAAAAAAACAACATAAAGATAATTTTTAGCTCACTTTTACTAGGACATATCAGTAAACCAGATGGTTTTACTCAGTGATACAAATACTGTTGGTTCTTTTCTGTGTTAATAAGTCCATCAATTTTGACAAGATCCCCAACACCACCGGCTGAAATGCAGCCTCAAACCATGACAGAGCCTCCATGTTTTACAGATGGCTCTAGAAACTCATTGTTACCTCTCTCCTGACCTCATCTGTACATACTGATGATGATTTGAACCAACCATACCTCAGACTTTTCTCCCGGCAGCCACCCGTTCACTGAGACCATTTCTGATGATGCTTCATTGAACAGTAGATAATCATGTGAAAGGTCAGATGGATCTCTGAGCTCATTGTCAGGGCTTTGCTGGATTTTTCATATTGCTTAAGAACATAACTTCAGGTCAGTTACTGTTCATCTGCTGGGTCTAAAGACACATTTTAAAATTGGTTCTTTGCTAAGTCAAACTATAATACAGGACATATACAGTACAAAGAAAAAAATACTGTTTTGAATAATGGCTGTTTGTGCCTCATTGCTTGTCTTGCACTACCTTTGTAATTGACCCAGAGATAATGTGGAATGGCTTAGGTGTTTCATGATTTAGGGGTTTCAAAACCTTCCTCTATCTCTATTGATATAAAAGATGCATGTTGGTGGAAAAACTCAACCAGCAGGTGGCAGCACATAAACATCAAATCCCTCAGCAGCATTTTCCACTTCACCTTCACAAGGACTCCCTCTGTCAGATGAAAATTATACACAGTAAAAAAGAAGTCTCTCTTTTTTTTAATATATATTAACACGTACCCTCTGCAAGGATACACTCATTAAACGCTGTGACAGATAAATGAGCAGCGCTTACTGCACTTCAAGGAAACCCTCCACACCTCTAGGCCAAATCACCACTGCTGTATAAAAATGTGTCATCGCTTAGAGGTCATGATGGACAGGATATTTATAGCTTTTGGTGGTGTGGATGAATGGAAAGGAGAAAATGGATTCTTTAATTCAGGCAGGAGGGAAATCAATTGTTGCCATTGGTGGTGCAGATTGATCCC
Source organism: Pelvicachromis taeniatus (assembly GCA_015108175.1). Taxonomy (NCBI): domain Eukaryota; kingdom Metazoa; phylum Chordata; class Actinopteri; order Cichliformes; family Cichlidae; genus Pelvicachromis; species Pelvicachromis taeniatus. Next base: position 78,972 of record VURO01019912.1, read on the forward strand.
GTTTGGGGTCGGACCATAGTGCGCTCTCGCACCTCCACAACGGGGGGCCACCACTGTTGAGCTCGAGGGAACTGATGCTGCAAACTGTGTCGGGCTCAGAAGCAACACACAGGAGTGACAGACTGTGCGTGTGGGTGGCTGTGCCAGTTTAAAAGACTAGACGAGGCAGAGAAATGCTTACTGTGATGGTTAAGAATGTGGTTACAGATTAACAGGGGAGCAGTGAGCTCTGATGTACAAAGAGTCAGCTGGGAAAATATGCTCAGTGTTTGGGGGTGAGGGAAAGAGGAAGGCTGAGAGGAGAGAGAGAGAGAGAGAAACACTACTGAAGGCAGAGATATATATGTGAGAGAGAGAGCGATACAAGGACAGACTGCTCTGAGGGGAGGGGAGGAAACACTCACACAGACTCTGTCACACCTTCCACACAGCCTCGCAGCCTCTGTGAGAGACTCAGCAGATCTTGACGTTGTGAGCAAAGATGCACATGAGAGGAGCAGGACAATAGCTCCTGGGAGAAATACATGCTGAGGACTATACAGCAGCATTTCAGAGAGGGCAACAGAGGCAATGTTTAGAGGTTTATTCTGCTGCTGAGGACCTTAAGGAGGACAAGAGCTTTACATTCTTTGGAGGGGTTTCTCCTCTTTGCTGCCGCTGTGAGGTTACAGTCTTCGTGCTCCCGTGCACAGCATCAGAAAGGACTGATTTTAAAAGCCCGAGACCATGAGTGAGGCGAAAAAAGGAGAGATAGCGATCCGAGATAAAGCCATCCTGCACCAGCAGAGGCGTCTGAAGCAGGCCACCCAGTTCACACATAAGGACTCTGCTGACCTCCTGCCCCTGGATGGTCTGAAGAGACTGGGCACGTCTAAAGACTTGGTGAGTGAGCTGCATGAGTGTCTGAACTCAATTGGAGAGGCACTGATGTATGTGCAGGTGCTTGGTAGCTGTCAAAGGTCTGCAGTGAGCAGATTAATTTCCCAAAACCTGCTGCCCACCTTACCCACACTTTGACTCAGCTGATACAGTTTGGGTTGGGATTTTGGGATGTGACGTCTTAACACAGACAATTATGTTGTTTGTGTTCTTTGTTCGACTTGAATACAGCTTCTCGTCGATTATAGCCAATGATTGTGGTGTAAAGGGGCATTTGAATGGCTGGAAACAAACCTACAGGCCTACGATGGCTCCACCAACAGCACTATATGGTGTAGAAGGGTGTGCTGAGACACCCGAGGGCTGAAAGAGTCAGTGGATGATTAAGGAGGTTGTAAATAGAGCTGGTGAAATAAAGAAATCATTTGAAGGTGGCCAGATTATTCCTTTTGCACAAAAAATGTGCTTAAATTAACCCCTCCTGGTCTATAGACATGGTGGAACATGGCCTCTGGGTTTGAGGTGAGAGAGCCCAGCTCCCCCAGCTCCATTTAGCCTTGTACGGTGAGGAACTCAGAATAAGGCCGCTGCTCCTTGAAGTTAAGGAGCCAGTTGAGGTGGTTCATGCATTTGATTAGAGGAAGGACGTCTCCCTTTGGAGGCTTTCTGGGCATGCACAACTGGGAGGAAAACCCCAGGGTAGAATCAGAATGCACCGGAGAGATGTCTCGTCTGTCCTGGGAACACCTCAGGATCTCCCAGGAAGAAGTGGAAAGTGTGGCTGCCTAGCCTCCTGCCTCACAATGGAATTCAATGCATTTACTGTCAAGTGGAACGTACAGATACGCTCACCATGTAAGACAGTGTGAGGCATAAAGTAAACCTGTGTATGGTTCTCTGACCTGGGTGATTTCATAGCCAAATTAAATGGCAGTGAGAGGTTTTACTGGAAAAAGCAAAGACAACTTTGCTGTTTTAACTTTTAGGCACCACCTTAACTGCACTGTAACTGGAAGCTAAATGATCAGAGATGACAGCCAGAAAACATCAGATATAATTTACTATTGCAGATACAGGATGAATTCATCCAGTCATCCTGAATCAAACACGTACATGTTTGTGCCTTCTGGAGGATCTTTAATTGAGTTATCTAAAACATATTATAGCTTGCAGTGAGTTATAACCTGTCCATGAAACTTGGGCTTGAGTTTTGGTGAATGTAACTTTAGTATTCTGAGGACTCCACCCATGCTAGTACGCCACACTCTTTTCCAAACATGGTATCTTCTGGTGTGAAACATGATTCTCAAAACGATACTTCAATGAGGCTTTGCTATTAGGAGTCCATGGCCAGTCAGTCTTGGCTTGGTTGCAATGGTCATCTTTTATTTACAGTGTTTGTATGCTACCTTGGTCATGTTTCTCTCCCTCTGCAAAAACTAAAGACTGTATTTAACATTTTCAACATATGCAGCGGCGCTTCTTAAGACCCGATGGAGCTAATCACTTCACTGCTACTTTGACAGCCATTATTCTCTCCACTGTTGATTAATTGTTTGGATTAACTGTGAAATATTTTTTTTCCCCATCCCTGAGTCCAAAATTACTTTCTTTTCTATAATATCAGACCAGCTGTCCAAAACCACTTTATAACAATATAAAACGAGAAAAGCTGCAAATCCTCTGGTTACTGCATGGCCATGAAGTGTAACCTCTAAAATAAAGATTCATAAAACATTCACATTTGTGCACTCTGAGGGGGGAACGTCTTGTCAAAGGAGTTTACAGTTCACCGAGCAGGCCTCTCAAATAGAGACTGAAGTCGGCGCACACTTGGAAACAGACACACACTTTAAGGGTTGACATACAGGATGAAAGACAGCCCTGCAAGTAAAGTGGGGCAAGTCTGACCTGCTCACTTCCTCTTCCTCCAGAAACCTCACTAAACTGAAGTTGTTATGTACACTCTGGAGGAACTCCCTGTAATAATCTCAGCAATTTATTACTCAAGCTCTCCTCTGACACAGTTCTGGTTTGATGGCGGCAGCTTCGCAGATTCCCCAGAGCTCTCTGAGAACCTGAGCACAGTCACGCTGGCACAGGAAAGCAGCTCTGGCAGCGCTCTGTGATCTGCGGATATCACGCTGCGATGCATTTATGTCTGCCAGATTTTAATACCAACATTTGCTGTTAGAAAAACATTCCTCCCCCCTTCTCATCTCCACTGAGCTGCTTCATTGCAGTCCAATGATGTAGATGTGTTTCCACTCGCCTTCCTTCTTTCTTCACCCTGTGTCTGAGAAATACACATCATTTCAATGAACTACAATAATAAATACTGGAAGGACGCATGCTGTGATTTTATTTATTTACTGACAGATTACTAACATTTAGCTTTTCTTCAGCTATCTCAAAAACTGTGCATTCGATTCGCTTCAAACCTTGTGGCTATTTAGCTGAGGACCTGAGTAAGTGCATAGTTAAGTTTGAGTTAATTTGCATAAACGGTGCTCATATTTTGGCTGAACATTGCTCTCTGTTACACTGGCTGCTCCACTCTGTTTGTAGATGGCGCTGCACAAATACAGACACGATCTTGTTTGTTTGGCTTTTTGAGGATATTTATTCACATCAATGCATTCCCAATCCTCTTAATCACAAATGTAACTCTCACAACTATGTCCCACACCCTTACCTAGAACCAATTCCACCTTTAACCCTCCATCCAGGCCTTCAAAAGTAAAAGAAAAAAAGGCATCCAAGATGTTTTAAGTTTTACAAAATATAATGACCCAGATGGTCTCAAACTCTCTTAGAAACATGTCCAGCTGTCTTTAACTTATTTTATTCATGTGCCAGGACCATGTGACTAATAATATGATCTAAGATGACCCCTCTGTTTGCATCATCACTTCTGTTTGTAGATACAGTGGTGGTCTATAAGGTTTAAAGCCTCAAGATAAGCATTTTTTGCAGATGTGGTAATGAGGGGCAGATGTGACTGTGAAACGGCACATTATCCAACAGATCCTGGATAATTCTCCTTTCTTAAACTTAGAATAACCAAAATTTACAAAGTGGACGAAATATCATTCATTATGATCCAAAAAATGAGTGACTGAACCCATAAAATAATCAAGTGTTTACCTACAGACGTCTATATTGTTTTTTTTTATATTAAAAAAAACCAATATAGTAATTTAATAGGTTTCCCTCTTCCAATCAGTGAGTGGTTGCTGGTTGTTGTTGGGTGAAATTGGTCACAAAGAGTGTGCTGCACCACAAAACCTCCTTGTAATTTCTTTGGTTCCCTGTAATCTGCATGGAAGACGTGAAGACAAGCACGCAAACACAAATTTTGTAGTGACCGAAGTAATCACAAGGTGGTTTTCAGTGTGGCACTGTGTATCTCTTTGTGAACGACAGCCAGCAACCACTCACTCAGGAAATACAGATTTTCCCTAGCAACTAGAGGTTGCTAGGCGGTCGACAATCAGTCTCTAGGTCCAAAAAAAGGTGAAGAGAGCGGTCATAGAAGAACTCAACTTTAATAGTCAGATCAAAGACAGCTTCTTCATAGAAGGAGTAACAAATATAACAAAGAGAAGTGTACATTTCTCTGATACTGATGTAAACACAGAAATGTCAGGTTGCAATAGTTCAATAATTTGAATCCAACACCAGCTGTGATTCCTTTGAAACTATAACAGTGACAAGCTTTTCCACACACGTGTAGATTTAACTGGGTTTCTGGTTCAGATCAATTAGTAGCTGCACTTTTTTAGTGCCTTTCTACTAAATTTAAGCAGTCAAAGCCTCATTCACACAGCTGCTTGTTTCTATGCTTAACACTTGGCCTAGCATTCACGCACACTCCGCACACACCATCTTGCCCAAAGATCAAAGGAAGGATCAAACCACCAACCTTCTGATTATTAGACGACCCACTCGAAACGTGACCGTTTTCGTTTTGTAACAAAAATGGCAAAATTGGGGTCCGTCAGTGTGTGAGCTGTTTTTCACATTCATGTGCCCACTTTGGCCACACAGTAATTCATCTGCTCATAAAAAGCCAGATCCTGAGTTCCTCATAAATGCTGTCTTCATCATATAGATTAAATATTAACTCAAGGGCATGATTTTTTCCCCTCCACATCACCTCCTTGGTGATGTGGAGTATTTGTCCTGTAATCTCGGATGATGAACACAGCAAACATTAACATATTAACTTTGTCATTGTGAACATGCTGACATTAGCATTCAGGTCAAAGCCTTGCTGCGCTTCACTGAGCTTCTAGGCTCATTGTTCCAGAGCCGCTTTGGCAACTGAAAAGAGTCCATTACAAGCATGCATCTGAACATTATAAAAGATAAAAACAAAAAAACAAAAACTCCATAAAACACTATTAGAGTTTAATGAGCAAGTTATCCATTTGCAGCCTGTGTGCAGGGACTCTTATCACAATACCAATTATCTTCTCCTTAAAGACAGAGCAAAGCTAATCTCAACACTTATCCGAAATGCAATCTGTAGCACAGACATGGCTGAGGGGAGCATGCTGCAATTAGCATGACATCTAAGTGATTTCTGATGTGAGTGTAGTTCCAGGAAAAACTGAGGAGGGAGCTGAAATTGCCAGCAGTCCTGCACCATGCCTGTACATCCTCTCCGCAGTCGGCCGTGCACTCACTCAGGCTCCGAATGAACGCACTCTAAATAAATAAAAAGGAAGGCACGATGTGTTTCTAAGGACAAAAAAATGAGGTTATGTGGGTTCAGCTGCCAGATCTGCTTGTTTGCCTCCAAAGCTGTCTGCCTTTTCTATTTTCCAGACTTTATATCCTGGTACTTTTACCCTCATTTAGGGATAATTCTAACAACAAATTAACATATTTATTTATCCTTCCCTGGGAGAAGCCCAGATGCAAATAATTTCTAATTCAAAATATAATTTTCTTTTAAAAGTATTATTATTTTCTAAAGGCCACAATGCCATTAACTTAGAAATTTAGACTTATACATTTATGAAAAAAATCCTGTTTCTACTTATTTTCACAATTATTTTTTTTATTTTGTGTAACCTTGAATTCTGGTAACTTTTTTTTTTGACATTTTGTGTCACAAGTCAATTCCCAGAAAAATAAAGGATACATTATATGAAAATAGTCATTATATGTAGCCCTAACCATCTTCCGGTTGGAAATGCTTCTATTAACATTTTTAGGTCAGAAGATTGATAAAATTATTGAAATCACTGAAATCTGATAAACTGTTATTTTGTTCGAGATTTCAGATGGGAGCTATTAACCCCACAGTGTTACATCAGGAAAAGGAAACTTGTTTCTGCCACTAAAAAAAAGAAAAAGAAAAACACTTTTCTTCGCCATCCGTGAGTCAAAATTTCAAGTTCTGAACAGTTCTGCTAACTAAACGTCTGAGACAATAACTCGAAAGTTTGACTGGCTCTACCCAAAAAAACAGAAAAAAAGATTCAATAGATGAGTGTTTCTGATGTTTAGCTGTCTTTTATACCGTATATACCATTTTGATTTTGAAGTTCATGGCTATAGAACCATTGTACTTGACTATACACTACAAATACACATATATACACACATATATACACATACATACATAAACACATACATACATATACATACACACACATATATACATACACACATATATATATACACACATATATATATATACATATATACACACACATATATATACACATATACGTATATATATATATATATATATATGTATATACGTATATATATGTATATACATATATATATACATATGTGTGTGTATATGTATATATATATGTATATATATACATGTCTATATACATATGTGTGTATATGTATATATATATATATATATATATACATATATATATATATATGTGTGTATATATATATATATATATATATATGTATGTGTGTATATATATATGTATATACGTGTATA
>VURO01019916.1:0-19810 GCA_015108175.1 Pelvicachromis taeniatus
TCCTTCTTTGCTCCCGAGTGTCCCCTTGTCTGTGGTAGCCCAGTGCACGAGTGGTGCTCCCCAAAACTTCTCTCCGCCCGACTCTTCAGGAGAGGAAGTAGAAGACCAGAAAATCACAGTTAGCAGGTTCACTAGCCTCCAGTTTAGTGTAATAATCCCACTTTGATGGTTGCTGCATCCAGCTTAAATGTCGCTGGTCGTAGATGACAGCTGATTGGAAACAGCTGGCCGAGTGATGAGACGCGGGAGGACCGACGACAGCGTGGAGGGACTTCTGGGTTGAAGGTCACCCGGCTACTATTGGAGACTGGCGTCTATTTGTCGTGACATGTTTTCAAACCGGCATTTATTAGAAACCGGCGTTTAAAAGAGACAGGCTACTAATGGAAGATTTACGGTACTGAATTCAGGAATAGCCTGGGAGTATTGAGCTTTCAGAGCAAATGAATTGTTGGCGTTTATTAGAAACAGGCATCAATAAGAGACAGGCCACTGTCACACTTGGCCACAAGTGTGAGTGACTTAAAGTTTATCATTGGACGCTTAGCATGAGGGTATGAGGGTGCTTTCCTGTCTTTTGTCTGTTGAAAATTTATGTTACAATGCACCATCCTACGTATGTGCCCCAGGCAGAGAACTTCAAAGAAGTATAACCAGAATGGCTTGTTGGCCGTCAGGTCTCCAGCTGCTTGTGCACTTGCAGGAGCATAATCTAGGCTTTACTCAGCTGCTCTCTGTTTTTTAAAATCACTCCTAACTAGAACTTCTTGCTAGTCATTTTCAATCCAGCCATACTTTCTTAACTGAAACCTGATGCAGACAGTGAAATGCGTTAAAAGGCCACGTTTAATAAAAGAAGTGGGCAAAAAAAATCTGACTTTTTTTTTTTTCGGGCAGCTGCATTGCAATACTTCAACCAAGCCCACACACTCCAGGTGTAACAGTGACTGCCAGTACAACAAAAGGAGTCTTTAGACGGATAACTACCGCCTAGAAGAACGTTAAATCCTCAGCTCATCCCATTTCCTGACATAAAATTTGGAGAAGGATTTGCTATATTTGGTCTTATGTCTGGCTCCTGGCACCCCAATAGACTGACACTAAGGGGCGAGTCAGCTCCATCCATTTCTCTAGTGTAGATGGAAAAGTTAAAATTCCCATAGTCCCAAACGTAATTTCCCGCCCAAGTTCCAGGGTAAATCCTGTGTTTGAGCTTCTAGTGTTGTGAGTGCCCAAAGCCTGTGATGGGATCCAGCGGATTTTCTCTTTCATGAATGAGATGGCAGCAAAGAAAAATCTAAACCTCTCATTCTGGCTTCCTCTTCGTCTCTCCAGAACAGTTGGTTTTAATTTCCTGTCTGTGCTGTGTGAGTTGCCATTAAGGGGGGAAAAAGGCTTTCCTGATAAATGAGCAGCCATGGATGGAGTCAGCATGTGTTTTTATTCTTTTGTTTAGTGGTTTTCATTGAATGTGGGGCACAACTGAGGCAAGATGAGTAGGGCGAAGGGCTCATGCAGCAGTTACGTAGCTGTAGTGGGACCATCAGCTAAAGTTACACCTTATTATTAGTTATTCCATCTTTATTCAGCTCAATCCAGAGAAATCTTGAGGTTAGATATTCACTTACGTTTTAATCAGCACTAAGTATGATGTCAGTTTGACTTGAGACAGCATGAGACATTCATCTTCTTATGGTTTACTAGTTTAGTCTCATTGTGTTTGTATATATTTGATCAGACAAAGCTTTTTCCCACCACTGTATATTTTTACCCTGTTCTCCATCTTAGGCTTTTAACATGCCAACATGGGCCAATTATTGTTAAAGACAAAGCGCAGCTGAGTGTGCTTCGGATGTCATTTATGTTTCAGATGTATTTCTATAAACCAAAGGAGAGATGCACTGAATTTCATTATTATGGGTCTTCCTTTAGTGCCTGTGATATCTTGTACCAAATTTCGACTCAGTTTATTGAGGCCAGTCTCTCAAGTCAAAGTTGAGTCTGTCTTTTGGTAGTTTTATCCAAAGAGCGAGGTGAGTGGCAGCTTCATTTATACAGCACCTTTTAAAAACCACAGTTGCTCTAATTACTTTAGGAGGATTCATTATTAAATAACTGACTTAAAAATCTAAATGTATGAATCAAAAGGAGTTTTGAAAATATGTTAATGGGAATAAAACAAGCAGCAAGCAAAGAGAGAGAAATAAGGAAATCTAGAATAGTAATAGTGCCAGTGGAAGAATACACACGACTATTTAGTTAAAGGCTTCGTCTTCTTCTTCGTCTTCTTCTTCTAAATAGCTAGACTTTAAATTTAATTCTAGATTTTACTGGAAGCCGGTCGGGAAACTGTTGTTGCATCCAGCTATGCACTTGTTCCTGGTACAAACATTATGAATCACTAGGACCAAAGAGACTTTTTTTTTCTTTTCTTCAAGAGAGTCAAGTAAATATGTGCATCATCTGCAAAGGTCTGATAAGCCACCTTGTATCAATGAAAGACTTGACATAGAGGAAGCGAGCACAGCACTGAATGTCAACCTGAGGGCCGCATCCGGCCTGCCAGAGGTTTCTATTTGGCCTCCAGAATATTACTGAATTCAGGAATAGCCTGGGAGTATTGAGCTTTCAGAGCAAAATGAATTGTTTCAAATGAGGCGCTGAATACATACATACTACTACTCTTCATCAAAGCTGCGGTTTTCTGCATCAGCTTTCTATTTAAGGCTCTTTAAGAGTGCCGCTTTTTCATGTTTGAAATATATTCCGAACCATTTCTCCTGCCATGTGCTCCATAAACTACAACACTACATGTATCATTGATGGATAGCTTGACAGCCTTACAAATATGAAGCCTAAAATATCACAGTCACCCTCTAATGGCTTTACAGTACATTCCAGTTAAAACTTCTTCCAAACCCAAGACAGCTGTGGTCATAAGAGCGATGATGTCCATGCTGTCCTTATGCCTTAAAGGAATGACTTAAAATTCCATATAAACATTTACATCAACTCAAGGATGTTCTGATTACAATTTAATGGTCAAAGGTCACGTTTCCTGTGACCTTATGGCGTGACCTCATGTCTGTCTCATTCTTCTGAATAATATCTTGGGAATTGCTTTAAATTTGGTACAAACATTCACAGTGACTAACAGATGACCTGATTTGATGGTCGCGGGTTGTTTTTGACTAGAACTGTAGAATTCGGATGCTAATTCTGACGACATTTTCATTGAGAAAAGGTCAACGCCACAACCTGGTAACAGAAGCAATGCAAGACTGGGAGCATATTCCATGTTTGTTTGGTTGGATACTTACCTGAAGTATACTTGTGTCAATGTTTTTCGAAATCTTACAGCAAACAAATCTTCTCTTTCAGGGTGGCTATGGTGGTCTTGTACAGCTATAAAGACGACTACTACAAGATTCTTCTGTGAAAGCCAATGGATTGCACTTGCCTGGGAGATATTCCACTTTGCTTCAGGCAGCAGACTCCCAGAGACTGTTTTTATCTTTGGACCAACAAAAAAATGCGTACAACATTGACGCTTTCCATTTGGAAGGTGGAAGTCCCAAAGATACAAGTGAATTTCTTTTACTGTGGTGAATGGTAAATCAGCTATCAGACCCAATCTCTCCCAACGTTCCCAAAACCCTTCAGTGTTTCGTGGTCCTCTGACAAAGGTCGACAAGAGGATCACTGGACTTGATTGCCTTAATAGAACTAAAGAATTTAAGAGAAAGGGCTTTTTACTGAATGTGTTATGAGTAAAAATACATTTCTTCTTAGCAACTGGATGCATAGTGTGAATAAATATTTTTCCCCACATGCTGTGACCTGTGTGTGTGTGTGTTCATTAGAATAGCAATGGGCATGTAACGCTGAAGGATGCTGATGAATAATTATCTGAAATGTCTAGTACTGTGCAAGACTATTGATCTACACCTCATTTAAAAATGGAGGGAAATATGCAAGTGAAGCAGTTTGTTGCAGCATGCAGACATGCATAGAAATGCAGTATCCAAGGCAAAAACACTTAAGCTTGAACGCCGATATTCGATGTGACCACCTTTTATTCTTCAGCACAGCCTGTACTCCCATTCTTGTAATTTCTTTACGTCGTCTTCAAGAATAGTTCTCCAGGATTCTTGATGGACATTCAAAGCTCTTCTTTGAATGTTGAGTACCTTCTATCTTTATCGAGATGCTCACACACTGCTGCAATAATGCTGAGCTCCAGACTCTGGGGAGGCCAGTCCATGATTGATGTTGCTCCATTGTCTATTTTTCTATCCAGGTATGCTTTTACTACTTTTGCACTGTTTGGGATCTTCATTTTGCCAATCACTTTCCGCATAGCACACAGCTTTTGCACAGTACTGCATTTCTAACTCACTGAAATGCCCAAGAGATGAAATAAGATATTTATTGAATGCTCAAACATGATGTGAAGTAAAACAACTTATTAGCTGCATTGTTTGACATATTTTAGGCACGGGACTCAAATTTTTCCTTTAATCTTTCTGGAGAAGCTTCAGCACCTTGCAGTTTATCAGACAAGTCAAAACAGCAGCACAGTCCCAGAGTTTCTGGTCTGGCCTGCATGTCTTTTGTGTTTTCTGGTCTTTTATTATCCCAGGTTTTTTTTGCTTTGTGCTTGCATTCAAATCTGGAACCTGCTTTTCCATAAACGATCCACCTGTACCAAATTCCTGTCTAACGCCAAAGTCCAGGATGTGTACGTGCCTGCAAGAGAAGCAGAGACCACTAATGCATGTCATCTCGGATGACATCACTGCACCTTGGAGAATTGTTCCTCCAGCGCGGGGCCACTTTGGTTCACACATTTATTTTTCAAAATAAGTGTAAATGTTACAGTTCATCACCTAAGAAACATATTTACAGGATTTTAAACACAGAAATAAATAAGCTTGTACAGAATATAGTAGAAAGAAATGGTAAATGGTCTACGATGTACAGCAGCTTTGGCTACTAAAAGTTCACCCCCCCCCCAAAAAAAATCTCAAACTAGAGTTAAGTATTAATAAATAAAGCTATGTGAAAAAATAAATAAGGTACTCTTCTCTACTTTTTTTTTTAACTACTTTGTTTTTTTTTACACATAGAAAAACAAAGAATTGCGTAAGCTTTTACAGTCACCTCTTCATTTTAAAGCACATAGTCATGATTAAAACAGATACACAGATCTACTCAGTTGCTAAAACACATTATGAATTGGTCTCTGACCAATTTTGGCATCAAAGATATCTTTGTATCGAGATATTGGCAATGGACTCCAAAACGCGAGGCTTTGAAACCCCAACGTATTTCATAACGCTCCTCAGATTCTGTCCAACCACATACTGATCAGACTGATACGGAGAATCTAGCTGCAACAGCATGTTCGCTTGAGTGGTTTAACATCTCTGTGTGCTTAATGCGCCTATCAAATCCCCGATTAGGGCCTTTATCCCTCCAAGAATCCCACAGTGGGCTTTCTAAAACACTGGCTCTAAAGAAAAGTGCTACGTTTCTAACATGCTCTGATGTTGTAACATGTACCACTACGTACAGATGCTAGCAAGCTACCCTTACACTCGAACAAATCACATAATTTTCTTTTATTTGAAGAGCTAATGAGAACGGCACTCAGTAATAACGAGCGATTTTTCTTTCTTTTTTTTTCCTGATATGGGCTTATGGTCATTAACCAACTACAAGACATCAACAGAGAAAATTAGTTAAGGCTATAAAATTAAGGCTTTTAAAAGACTTCCTTCTAACAATCACTTGCAAGTAAGAACAGTAGCTCCCTACACACACACACACACACAGCTGTGAATGAAGATGTGAAGCGAGGCATGGTATCAAAGACATTCCCTATAGGCCCAGATGAAGTGTCTGGCATCATTGTGTCTCACCTGCTATCAATAAAATAACATTGTAGCTGGATGAAGCTCACTCTGAGATTTTGGAGTTGCAGATTGCATTTGGAAAGAGCCAAAATCAGACGAGGCTGGGTGGAAATATTGTGACTCTTGGCTAATATGATGAAGACAAGTTTGTTTTAGAGATTCTTGACTGGAATGAAAGAAATAATGCTGTTATTTGGGATACGTGTCCTTCCTGTACTGGATTTTGGCGGGTGGGTGTTTAGACTACTATTTTTAAAATGGTCCAATCTGGCCCCGCATAGAAACCCACTCTAAAAACAAATAGTGGGCAAGGAAAACACAACATCTAGTACACAGGCTGTAGAAATATAAAAACATGGAAATGACACGTTCTAAAGCAGGGGTTTGGATCTGGAGGTCAATGTGAAGCCTGTGGACTTGTTTTGATTTGGATGCAGAAACCAGTTTTGATCCAGCTGGATTAAAAGTTCCTTTGGCCTCCCTGCTAATGACAACGATTACAACTGCAATGAAGCACTGCTTATGAGGGCAGCAGCTATGCTCCCTTTAAACTACTGCCCAAAAACCCCTGTCCTAAAGCCTTTTATGCTCCTTTTATTGCCCCAAAGTTCCAGTTCCAAAGGAGGCAATAACAAGAAGTTATATTACAGTGTTCACAGTCAAAGTCTGATTTTCACAGACAAATCTCTCTTCCGTCCTTTTATATGTCCTCCCGTCCACCTACCTCACAGAAAGTCCCTCCGCCCGAGCGTTCAAATACAGAAGAATGAGGACACAAAATGTAAGAGTCAGTGGTAACTTGCTTAGTCTTGAAGAGCACCCTTGTTTTTACCGTCACACAGAGAATGGTGGGAAGAAGGCAGCGCCCAAGGTGCGTGTGCTGTTACACTAACCACCTTGGATGCAACAGAAGAGAGTGGGATGTGCCAGACAGCTCTGATCTGCAGAGTGTGAGGGGTGTTTTTGTGTTTGTTTGATTTTTAGCATGGCGTCCAGTCATTGCCCATGCTCAGTTTGGCCCTGGGGATGGTCAACTTTTCCGTGCAGGGGGAGCTCATTTCTGGAGGGAAGTGAATGATGCCACAGTCGTTCTTCACGTTGTGAAATTTGTTCTCTTTCGAAGGCTCCATGTAGACCACTGAATTCTTGTTGACGTGCTTCTTCAGGATCACTGTCTGTGGTGCAAAAGGACCAAAATCGTTAGTTGGTAGATTGTTGCTGTAGTTCAGATCATATCTAGTATGCAGTGACAGCTTGCCAGGCTTGGTGTTAATGAAATTCACAACTGTAGAGTCCCCACACAGGTTGGATGTCACTGACATTTTTCCCTCCTCATCTTTTCCTACTGTTTTTTTTTTAACACCTGTTTTGCGCTTAGGCTGGGTCAGTGCCACTACTGGTAGGAGATACCTGAACCCTGGTACTCCAACTCCTCCAGGATGGCACATCAGTACTTGCCATTGCCAGAAGGTTTGCTGTGTCTCCCAGCACAGTCTCATGGAAGAGATTCAGAGACAGTCAGTTACTCTTGGAGAGCTGGATAAGGCTGTAGAAGGCTCTCGACCCACTAGCACGACCGCTATCTGCTCCTTTGTGCAAGGAGGAATGGGAGGAGCACTGCCAGAGCTACAAAATGACCTCCAGCAGGCCACTAGTGTGAACTCCTCTGGCTAAACAATCAGAAACAGAATCATGAGAGTGGCCTGAAGGTCTGACATCTTCTAGTAGGCTCACTGCCCAACAGCGTCGACCCTGAATGGCACTTGCCATAGAATACCAGAATTGGCAGGTCCTGATGAGATGCTCAGTCACATTTCATGGTAGAGATTTTATGAATGACCTGATCGTGTTTCTTTTGAAAGACTCTTTGAAAGAATCCTAGATCCTCGTGACAACCTCAGCAACAGCTGAAGCAGGAATAGGAGATGGGGAAAAATACCTCCAAACTATCTACAGTTTAACAACTCTGTGAGGAAGTAGTTTTGGCCAGTGCCTGAAAGTAATTTTAATTTACTAGATTACGAGATGACTTCTCACCTTCTTTGGCGCACTGTAGCAAGACATCTGCACCCACTTCTTCTTCTTATTAATGAGTAGCGCCACGATGAGAAAGATTACGATGGCTAACAGGAGACCTGCCAGGATCCAGGCGGCCGATTGGTAGATGAGAGCCATCTCTGTTTGGCTGGGGTAATTCTCACCCAAACGTGTTTCATCTGTGGAACAAAGACAACATTTATTTTGAATATTCATCCCAATGAGAGCGTGCTCATTATGGAGCCAACGCTATGTACCAACTCTAAATTGAAAACAGGCCTTTTTTTCTGTTGTTGGCTTCATTGTTTGGCAGATATCGCCACTCAATCGATGAAAAATTAACACTCCTGTTCCATGGAGATCATGTTTTGCTTAAGCCCATTCATCATTATTGTTTACTTCAACATGAGTTAGTATATATTTCATTCATTTTTCAAGTCGTTCCTAACGCACTCTATTAGTATAAACACTCACTGGGATTGGCAGCAGAGTATAGCAAATATGCCAAATTACTCATGTACGGTTACTACTGTAGTGATCTAAAGGGAATGGGGAGTGGATGTCAGTGGAGCTGGCTGAGGGGGCGAAGTCTGTAAAAGCAGGTACCTGTATCAGCAATGATGGGTGGCACAGTGACAGTGGTGAGCCACACTGCACTCTCCGCTGTCGTGGTTACCCTCGTCTTGGGGCCGCTTGTCGACACCATCACCGGCACCGATGTCGTCATTTCTTTTCAGACAAGAATAAGAAATGAGATCCATTACCAATGTGAATGGTGTAACGCAATAAAAAAGGCATAAATATGTCTAACTATGAGTAAGTATATAGACTCCCTTGTGTTTCAGCTGTGTTTATAGGATGTGTCTGCTTTAAAAGAAAAAAAAGAAAAGAAAAGACTAGGCATAGAGCGTTTTTCCTCTGGGCATATCACAAAAACAAAAGCTCCGGTAAAATATCGAGGTGAACAATGGAAGCCTATGCTGAGGGTTTCCTCTATAGGAAAAGCTGACATGGAACTTTACCTTCCTGTGCCACTGCAGAGGAAACACGTGTGAATGTGCAGATGCTCGAGGAATGTTTATGCTCAGAGCGGGCTGCGTATGTGTGTGTGTGTGTGTCACATGGAATATTTTGCGAGTGACGATGTTTGCCTATGTAGCGCCAGAGTGGCTGCGACTAATGAACAAACACACAAGCGCACTCGGTCCCGACGCTGGCATTCCCTCAGTTCCTCCCTCCTTTTTGACGCGCAGCGTTATGAATTACAGTTTTCCACCATCAACAAGCTTTTCACTTTGACTAGAAGTGTTATGTAAACTTTAATTTTAGAATAGAATATAAGCTCTTGTTTTAGGTAGTGTAATAAAAAACAATCAAAGCTGAGTGTAAAGACAAATTTGGCACCAACATTTTTCAAAAGTTGCTTTCTTTTTTTTGTCTCTAACCACTCACCGAGACAGTGTGGGCAGCACTGGCCCTTCCGTAAAACAGGCACCCTACAGTTGGCAGCTGGACAGTGCTGAGAGAAACACTGAATAGTGCCGTTGTTGCAGGTGCAGCTGGTGCAGACGTTGGCCTTCCAGGAGTCTCCAGCTAGCAGCACGTCTCCATCGCTGGTTATGCAGTACTCCTGCTGGCTGTTGTTCACTGGCAGGAGGGGCGTCTCTTCTACACACAGGTGCAAAGGGGAACGAGTTAACGACAAAGCACAACGGTACACTGCATTACAGCTCTCACGTCTTTACTAGCCTTGGTAATGTTGGGTTACAGCATGCTTCTACAGTGGGAAGACTGCTCCTAAATGACCCTGCTATACAACATATCAATCAACAAGTTCATTTCATTTCATTAAAAGTTTACTGATCCCAAAGTTATTAAGTCTTCAGGGTTGTGTTCAGATGTAGAACGTGAGCATATCAATGTCTATGACAGATGTTCAACCTGAACCCTGCTGAAAAGGAGGTCTATGGCCTGTTCATGACCAGATCCTGAGTTAGCTTGTCCACACAGCGCCACTCTCATGTACACATACATCATAGGGCTTGTTGGAGAGATTTGTATTATTCCCACATTCCTGGTGACCAGGCCCATACATGTATCAAAGGCTGGCCTTTGACAATCTGCTTTTGTTGGAGGCAGATGCAATGATAAGGCAGGCCGGCCGGCATTCTCAAGGAGCAGCTCTCAGGCTTCAGTCATGCATTGCTGATTTGTGAGCCTCATGCTGGGTAGTGCTCGGGACACATAGTTTATGAGTTTGTGAGTGAGCTAGAGTGAATTGTTTGGGTGCAGTTGTAAATAAAATATGCGTGCGGTTATGCATTTCCTAGACGTTTCTGTCAGAGTATATTCCCGTGACCGGAGAGATAGCATAGATTCGGCGAGATCAGTTGCATTCTTGCCCGCCCAATAATAGGGGAGTTAGAAGCACCTCCGGTGTGGGCCGAAGGGGAAAAAAGTAGTCCACATGTGCTGCCGCTGGCCTCGAGGATGTCTGTGTAAACCCGACCGGTCCTGGCTGGTTTCTTTATGAGCCTGTGTGCCTGACATAAAACCGCCCTACAGAGAGCAACATGCAAGACCTTCCAAAACCACATGCTGGTAGTACACTGAAAACAGCTTCACAGCTCCCTGCCTACCATACAAACCTGTGAATTATTCTGAAATATTTTTGATTATATAGAATCATTTTTCATTTTGATTACCTGGGCATACATGGCAACAGGTGTCCTTGTTCCTGATCGGCGCTTGGCAAAGAGCTGGGGGACACACTTCAGTGTCACACAGGACACGTCCCTTCCTGCAGGTGCAGCGCGTGCATTCGTCCAGGTTCCAGGTCTCCCCCTCCACATAAAACTCTCCCCCAGGTGCTCTGCACACCACCATGTCCATCCCCTCTGGCTGACCGCTGCCAGAGTCGTCTACAGCAGGAGTGGAGAAGACGAAACGTTAATTTGTACGACCCTTAACAACATCTAATACATAACACAGTGAAACAATTATCTTAAAAGAATAAACAGAAGTTGCAAAAACAAAGATGCTGTGGAGACTGCTGTCCATTAACCACTGCCAATTTAGGTTTCTTCACATTAATTTAATGAAAACATCTTCCTGTCGAACAGAATAGCAGACATCTGCAAAGTATTAGCCTGTTGTCCCCCTGACAGTAAAGTGTGCATAGCTTCTGAAAGTTGTAGACATTCCACTGTTAAATATTTGAAGAGCCAACTGATTCACTCCTCCATAAATATCTCTTCACTTGGAGATTCGAGGCCAAGAAAAGAAAAGGAAAAAAAAATCTGCATCCTTTCCATTTTTAGAGAAACAGACAGAGACGATGTTTGCATGTTTAACGGGCCAGCAAGTGCAAGATTTAAGAGCTAGATTGTGATTCAAAGCTCCCTGCTTGCTGTGTGTGACTATATAACGTCATTTGAACTATATCTGATCTCTGAAGTGTTTTTCATTATACATGAATGTATATAAAAAAAATTCCCCGCTCGCCCCTGCGGGCGGTCTATCCTTCAGGCTCGGGTCCTCTACCAGAGGCCCGGGAGCTTGAGGGTCCTGCACAGTATCTTAGCTGTTCCTAGGACTGTGCTCTTCTGGACAGAGATCTCTCCGATGTTGTTCCTGGGATCTGCTGGAGCCACTCTCCTAGCTTGGGAGTCACCACACCGAGTGCTTTGATTACCACTGGGACGACTGTTACCTTCATCCTCCACATCTTCTCCAGCTCTTCTCTGAGCCCTTGGCATTTCTCAAGCTTCTCATGTTCCTTCTTCCTGATGTTGCTGTCATTTGGAACCACTACATCTATCACTACAACTGTCTTCTTCTGTTTGTCTACCACTACTATGTCCAGGCTCCCAGGCCTCTGGTAGAGGAATCTGAGCCTGAAGGATAGACGGCCACAGGGGCGAGCAGGGAATTTTCAGAACAGCATCACTAGTAAAGGCTAAGATCTAGTAATACAGCAAAATTGCTGCGGTGAAATCTTGAACGTGACTGCACTCATAATGATGGTAATAAACTCTTATTGGACTGGAAAACTAGGCAACTGTAGGGCAACTAAAGCATGACTGGGAGACTTGAAAGTCTTTGTGTAAATAGGGATAATTGTTTTATATGAATAGCTGCACCATTCTCCCTGATTTGCCTTTGCAAATGTGTGTAACTAATAAGGAAGGTGGGTGGAGGGGATGTTTAAAACCTGTCTGCTTGTTTTTTCTTGCCTCATCAGACTTAAGAAGTAATTTTGTACAAAGTTATTATTACGAGTGGGCCAAAACTATGAAAATATGAAAAAACTTGCTATGAACAGCATATGCATTGCAGAAACATACCCTCACAGGTAGGGCAACACTGGTCAGGCTTGACAACAGGATGAAGACAGCTGGGCACTGGGCAGGATATGAGCACGCACATCTCCCGTCCGGAATGGCAATAGCAGTCGCGACAGCCGTCATGCCAGCCTTCACCTTCCTCATATTTCTGTCCATTGGATGTGAGGCAATAGCTGGGCACTGGGGCTGGGGCAGTGGTGCTCGGGATGTGACCGCTTTCTGGAGACACAAGGTGCAGACATTACCGGGGTGCCTAAGCGCAATAGGAAATTTCCAAATCTCTTTTCTTTTTAAATCTTAGAAATATACGCACACATGCTTCCAAAAAAGTGTTCTTACCACTAAATATTTTATTAGTCTACAAAGAGAGTCTTTCAGGACTTTCAAATCAGGTAAACAGTGGATTATTTGCAGTAGGAACATCTGTGTGTGCGCGTTACCGTGTTTGTGCAGTAGGTGCACGGATTACCTCGTAAACCAAAGAAAAGGTTAAGTATATTTGAGGATGAGATATTTATACTAGTGCTAAAATGGCAAAGTAAACACAGCCACTGGAATAAAAGTGGCTTCTGCATACTAACTTTTAAAGCAGGAATTTGAGGGAATCTAATTAGAGTTGCACACACATCCCCGGGATAAAGCTAACATCAACAAGAAGCACGCATAAAAGTGTCAGTCTCACGGCAGTAAAGCAAAAGGTCACAGGAAATCAAAGCTCCAGCTTAATATCAGAAACTAAGCTCCACTATGTTCTCCCCCTTACACTTCAGGCCATGTGGGGAAACTGCAGTTAAATATGAGGATGTGGCTCTATGTAACAATTTAGAGATGGGTGAAATATATATTGCTATAATATATAGTTGATATGGTTATAGAGTCTACCTTTTAAGGGAGGCAAATACAAGCTTGGCAAAAGCTTATCCTTTGACTCATGAAAAAGAAGGTGATGATGATCAGTGAATTTAGAGATTAATGAAATGTACAATTCCTTTTTTTTTTTTACATCTTAAACTATTGCAATATTACAGTGGCCTGCTGTATTATAATTAGAAACTATGTAGGGTTAAGAAAAAGGCTTCATCCTGAAAGGCAACTGTTTTATTCATCTTGTACTTCTTGACTCACCCTTCTTCTTTCTCTATACTTCTCTATATTTTACTAGGGAAATGCTAAATAGGTCCAGCCATTTATTGAAATGTGCAAACATAGATAGAAATACAGGATATGAGGAAAAAAATGAGTTTGTGCAATTCTATCCATCCATCAGCTTCCCCTTTTCAGGGTTGGAGGGTGGGGGCTGGAGCCTATCCCAGCTGTCTTAGGGCGAGAGCCAGGGTACACCCTGTACAGGTCGCCAGTCTGTCACAGGGTAACACATAGACACAGACAACCATTCGCACTGTGCAGGAAAGAACCCACACAAACACAGGGAGAACGTGCAAACTCCACCTGATGGTGGAATTGAACTCAAGACCTTGCTAACCACTGTGCCACCGTGCTGCCCTTGTGCAATTCTAATGAGATGAGTCAATGTTCTTACTAAACACTGAAGCTCTTTATTCTTCAACAGAGACTAAATTCTCGTAGTCAAGCTCTCTGGTTATTTCTTTAAGTAGCTATCATGAATAGTTCTCCGGGCTTTTTGAAGGACATCCGTAGCTCTTCTTTTGATGTCTTTTTCTCTGTCGTGAGGATCCCACAGTGCTTCAATAATGTCGAGGTCCACTGGCTGGCATGCAGCTCCAAAATCATGGCAATGCCTCCACCGTGTTTCACAGACGGCTGTAGACACTCTCTCCTGTACCTCTTTCCTGATCTCCTACATACAAGACTGATGATGATTTAAATAAAAAACTGTACATTTTTGATTTATCACTCTATCCAACCTGCTGCCACAGTTGTGTAATTTGGCACACCTCAGCCTTTTCGCTCTATTTCCCTTCCTCAATAATGGCTTCTTGGCAGACACCCTTCCACTGAGACCATTTCTGAGGCATTAGAGAGCTATAGATCAATCTGCCATAGTCCTTTGACCCAGGCTATTGAGTTTGCTTAGTCTTTTGTTCATTTCATGGAGGTTAATGAAATGTTAATGTTCACTTTGGAGAACCTCTGAGTTTTGTTGTGTTTCTAGTTCTTAGTTCTTGTTTGTTTTGTGCTCTTTTGTGTCCAGTCTGTCTTCTCTGTCTTGTCTCCTTGCTGTGTCTTCCCCTGCGTCCCCTGTGTGTAGTCTATCATGTCAAGTTTGGTGTCGCTCTCTCTCTCTCTATCTGCCTCTGTCTTCCTCTTTGTCACACCAATCTTGCTCTTTCTGCCCCTTGCTCTCTTGTTCTGTGTTTTCGTAGTGTTGTCTCCGTCTCCTCCCTCCATTTCCTGTATTTAGTCAGTCTGAGGCTGTGTCTCAATTCCTAGGATGCATCCCTCGTGGGCCGTAGCCGAGGCGGCGTATGTCGGCCGGGTCCTCCGAAGGCCGAGAAGGCCATAAGTGAGAGGCTTGTGAAATGGGACGGTCTAGCCTTCAGATTTGCGTCACCAGCTGCTACCACCCTTACCGCTTCTCCCCGCTCTTACCGCTTCCACCTCCTCGGCTTTACTGTCTCTGTTACTGCCGCCGGTGTTGGAAACTGGAATTGGCTGGGCCGTGCTATGACTTCTGGGATATGGTGGGATACACCAGACCCATCCTACAAATTCGGGGAAATGTAGGCTGCATTTGTCGGACGCATTTTTAGGAGTCCATGAATTGGGACAGCCAACGTCGCCTCGCTGTGACGTAATCGGCCTACAAATGTGGCCCACGAGGGATGCGTCCTAGGAATTGAGACACAGCCCGAGTCTCAGTGTGTGTTTCCCATATTTTCCTGTGGCTGATCTCTGTTTGTTTCCTGTTTTATTGTGATAGTTTCTTGTCCCGTGCGTGTTATGTTTAATTTTCCTTCCCCTATCTCGTTATGTCTAGTTTGCTCCAGCTGTGTTCCCAAGTGTCTCCACTTCACCTAATTACCCTCATGTGTATGTACTGTCTCGGTCTCCCCTTGTCTCTTGTTAGATCATCAAATCACCTTCCCTCTGTGTCTTCTAGCATCTCTAGTTTAATTCTTCCAGTTTGAAAAAACAGAAAGTGTCAAAAGAAAAACTTCATTTAGCCTGGAGAACTATGGATCTTTTAAAGACCAATTTAACTACAAGGACGTCAGGCTCCTTAGAAGCAAAATATAAAGAAATAAGGAGTGGTTCAAGACTTTTTCACAGTACAATTATTCGCAACATCTCACAGTTTTGTGTCACCACTGGTATCCATCTCAAATCTATTATCATATCATTAATTTCAAATGTTTATTCAGTAATAAATATTGGCTCATGAAGCTCTTCGATTGTTTAAAGATCAGTCCAACATTGCTGACAGTTGATTCTGTTTACCCGTACGCAGTGTTTGCTTCCCTTAATTTGGATGATTACGCTTTCATCGGGTGATTTCCAAAACCTTTTTACACAAATTTCCAGTTACTTAGTGCTTTTCAGTGTCTCGTCTCATTTCTGGCTTAATGTTTAGACCAAAAAAGTAACAAACTTCTGCATGACTTTTATGTGTCTTTTGATGTCCCATCAACTTTTTGCTTAAGTAGCACAGCAAGCGAAGCATCCCTTTAATCACGACGAGCACCTGATTAATAACAGAGGTCCTTTACCTTTACACATGCAGGTGGAGCAGCCCTTCCTGTTCTGTCGATAGCCATTGACGCAGTGCTTGTCACAGGTGAAGGGAGGACACTTGACACAGCGACACATCTCGCAGCCATGCTTGTTCCTGCTGCAGGGGAACAAACATACGAGCGATGAAGTGCACACGAAAAAAAACCTTAATTACTGCAAGAGCGTGTGAGGAAGTAAACAAAGTGTCAGGACTAAACAATACCACTCCTGTGTAGCTCAAACATGGTTTCAAATTGCTTCGCATAGAGGAAAACATGGTGTTGTGATAGAGTGAAACCCAGATGTTTCAGTCATGAATAATCAACATCTGGACTTGCTTTTCCCCTCTCTATATTAGCCTGCTTTGAAGAAGAGCAAATAAAGGCCCAACATATGAGATCCCTGTGGTTTGCACATCATACCAGCTCGAAGCCTCTTGAAAAATAGGCCTCCGCTACCAATTCAGATGCTTGCAATTCCCTTTGTTGCCTCTCTTATTGCTCCAAAGGACTCATTTAAGACATTTACATGGAACAGTGGCTAGATTAGCATTACTGTGAATAATAAAATCTTATTGATCTCATAGAAAACGATGGAAGAAAATAACAACTGGGCCTTGTCACCGTAAACTTATGGTTGATTTACAAATTAAGTAGCAATTTTACTAAACTGACCAGGAAATTATGGTCCAATAATTAGAGCAAAGCAATGTTACAGGGACTTCTTTACAAACACATGACTTTTGGTGATCTGATCTACTTCCAGAATCTGGAAATAGACCACTTGGATCCAATTATTCCACCTAATAAAACATGAATGAGCTGCACGCTGATAAATTGGCAGAAACCCAAGTGAAAGTACAACCTGTGTGTCTGCACGTGTCTTTTTCTAGACACTAGTCCTCTTTAACCTTGTCTCATCCATCTTCACCCAGCCACTTCCTATCTGTCTTACCCTCCAGGTACGTGATGATTCCTACCTCATGCGGTGGCCTCATTATACCCGGATAATTACTCTATTAATCTTCATCTGCCAGGGTGAAAAATTAAAGAAACCTTCGACCCTGTGATGCAGAGCCATGTCCCATAAAGAGGACACAGGATTTCAGGCTCAGCAAACACGGGACCCCATCTATGCTGAAACAGCAATAACAGCTATTGAAGCAACACTGTGAAGGGTTGGCTACGGCCTCACTGTACAAATACAGAGAGCGCTGCACTCTTAGAGTAAGGCTTTGTTTAAAGATAGTGTGCTGAATGCCAAGCAGCATTTTGGGCTCCAGGGGGATAGAAGGGTTTGGGGAGACACTAGGGCCCCCGGCCTGGGAGTGCTGGCTCTGCACAATTTCCAGCGGGCTGCAACCTTAATGGCCAGAAGAATGCCATTCATAACCTGTGTGGTCCCAGTTGTGAGTTTGAGCTATGAAAGACGGAAAAAAACCATCCCGACGGCACAAACAAAAACTTCAGATATGAGAAGTATCCGCAGAGTCCTTAATGTAGCAATGTTTAACGCACGGTTTAAGATTTTTACATTGTTTACACTCATCTTGCATCACAGGCCAGCGCCATTTGTGTTTGGACACGTATTGTACATTACAATGCTCACAGGATGTCATCAATACATCCAGTATAAACACAGAGATCCTTTGTGCTTTTTTGTCTCTCTGTGGTGGCTGCATGAAGGTTTCTGTGTGAGAGGAAAGATTTGCATTGTAAGGCTGGCAGGCTCTCAGAGGATTTCAGACTTCTAAGGCTAGACCAAAACAGCTGCTTATGAAGGATAAAGCCAGGACTTCCTGCTCCTCTCATCCCTGCAGGATCCAACTCATCCTCCTCTCCTCTTGTGTCCCTCTTGAGCTGTGGCTCCGGGAAGAACGGTGGAGATATCAGAAGGATCCCAACTGTATATATTTCATAAAGGCTGCTTTTGTCCTGATGTGTTTTTGATCGTTGTTTTGAGACAAGATGATGACTTATGAAATGAGAACGGTGCCTGGGGACCAAGCGTCTCAGTACAGAGCACTTCCAGATGTTTGATTGGGTTAAATGAGATTAAGAGGAGAGGAGTTGTACGGGGGCCGAGTGGCTAGTGCGGACCCCACAGAAAATGACTCACGCACAAAAGCTAACACAGAGACCCAAGATTGGCCACCAAGGTAGGCCCTTTGATGACTACTGTTGCAATTGCCTGGCATACCTTTTTTTGGAAGGGCATCACTTAATAAAATTAAGTACTGAAAAACTGATTTAAGCATACAAATATGCAGAGGAGGGGTGGCTGGGAGAAAATGATTTGTAGCTTTTATAAAAACTAAAACTCTTTAACAGCCATTTTTCCTGGAGTAAAAGCAGCTACGGATTGTGAACTGACCATTAAGAGGCTGACGTAATTTCAAATATTTGACAGATTCAAAGCCATTGAAACTTTTTGCCATATGAGTCTGTAAGCGCAGCATTGGCAGACACGTGTGTTTAAATCGGACTCAAAAACACAAATGAAAAATTTGTGTCCGGCTCTGAGTACAGCCGGACTCAGAGAGACAAGAAACTCATCAGATCTGTTGGTGTACTCACACATATCCGTAGGGGCAGGTCTTAGTGCAGCTCAAAGGTCGGCACTTTGGCACGGGGACACTGCACTCGCACACCTCGCATCCAAAATCATCCCTCTCATATCCCGTCGGGCACTGCAGGGAACAGTACGTTCCCAGGTCAGGGCAGGAGTCATCTGAAAGAGTTGAGAGGGAGGTCATCTGATCATGACCACAGCAATCCATTCAAGGCAAAAGGCACGAGCTGCTGAGGGGCAGCTCGCAGCAACATTCCTCCTCACAAAGAACCTTGTAAAGACACCAATAAGCTGTGATGAATATCAACATGTCTACGCTGCTGTCAAAACCAAGCGGCTGCAACGGGTAAACACAGCACTGTCCACCGCTTTCATGCGGGCCTGCAAGACGCGGCACGTCAGAAGAAATGTGTCATTTCGTCACGCTTTTGAAAGTCAATCTCTGAAACTTTAACCCTCTACGGTGAGCTAAAAACATCAAGACTTACTGTTGAGACACTGGCAAAGAAGACATCCGTTTCTGTCTTGTTGGAAGCCATAGGGGCAGTCATTCACTGACAGGGAGCAGTTGTCCAGGGGAGGACATAGCAAAGGGCTTACAGTTTCATAAGAAGGCTCTGTTAAAAAAAAGAGAGAGAGAGAGATATTAGAGGGTGAGAACATTTAAGGTACTGTTATGAATGTATTCCTGTTTTTTTTTTTATGTTTGTGTGCTTGAATCCCTTTAGTTGTTATACTCCATGTGAGCTTTTTGTGCCAAGTCTAATAGCTACCTATTTACGTTGCCCTACTTATAAACAGTAATTACAGATAAATGCAGAGCAATTACACCGGGGTGGGTTGCACCTTAAGGGGGATTTTACCTCGGTGTCTTATTGTGCTGAACTGTCTCCTATTAATAAGCTGAATGGGTCTAAAAAGCATCCTTTGCCCCTTGATTTTGGGCCAACTCCACAGTGGTGCCACAATAATTGAGGATGGAACAAGACGAGCACGGACCCGTATCACCACTGTTCCCATCGCACGCTTTTTTGCCACGTTCGGTGGGAGGAACAGCACCCAATGAGCTGTAACTAATTATGCTTAAAGGGGAAAAAAAAGACTCTACCATAATTATATAGCCTCCTGTGTTAAAAGGATGCTGTAACGTCACACACCCGCAGACAGGTGGGTCTCATTTTGGTGGGCAAAGGCAATAAAAAGAACACAAAGAACCCCGTGGCTTGAAGCATGGTCTGTTCCCCC
>VURO01019916.1:19830-35847 GCA_015108175.1 Pelvicachromis taeniatus
GCTTGCTCCCCCCCCCCCCCCCCACCCCTCTTTTTTTTTAAATCCTACCCTGTCTGGCACCTTTTGCAATCAAAATTGTGATCTACCATGTTTGGCACTGTGGTGCTTTTGCAAGAACAGTTATATAGAATCTATATAGGCTCCTCTAGTTCATGCTAATCATTTATCCGTTTATTTATTCATTTCTATTTGTGTTTATCAGTTATTACATTATATGTGGTATAGTATTATGATGTCTAAGGCAGGACAGGCAGGAAAAAAAAAGAAGGGGAGGTATAGTGGGGAAAAAATGAAAAACATACAGCACCTGGTACAATAAATTAGAAAATACACAGATACATAAATCAACAAATGTTCTTGTAAGGTGAGTGTGTGAGTGTGAGAGCGACTGTGTGTCACAATCTCTTTGTCTCTGTCACAAATGTTCATGATAATGAGGGTGGGAAGCTACAACAATACCCCCCAGGAGCCACAGGCAGACAGAGATTGAACCAGAACAACTGTGGCCTCCCCCTTTAATGAGCCCATGTTGAGTGGGCTCTGTAGAAAAGCAGGAGTGCCCTGCATTTGGTATGTGCGCTAATGCGTAGCTCATTTGAAGGACAGCACAACTCTGTATTCTGTACCTTCACAGAAGGGACAGCACTCTCCAGGGATCTTCACTGGGTTGTGGCAACTCTGTTTGCAGGCCATGGCCGTGCAGTGCGGCTCTCCATCCACGCACTGGCAGAAGGTGCAGTCGTCCTCTTTCCACTGCTCCTCGTGGGCTCGCAGCTTATTATTCACCCAGCAGCTGGCCTCGGTGCTGTCCATTGACAGCAACTCCACATCTGAGAGGAAAGAAAGAGATGTTTACAGTGAGGGAAAGAAAGGCTGACATCACTCTTAGCTCAGTTTCTTTCTTAGGGTTTGTATTAACAACAAGCAAAAGCCTAACTGCAGTAAATGGGATACTTAAGGAAGCAGTTAAACAAGATATGGAAACCAGCCTTTGAACAAGAGGTATGAAGGAAATACTGATAAATGTCAATGACTTATTTACATTTATAAGTGGAGAAAGGCTGTTGGCGTTGTGACAAGATATGTAGGGATTTAGGTACACACCAGAAAGACAGTCCACAGTGTCCACATTGTGCATTATAATGGGGTAAAAGCATTGATGTGAGTTTAAGCTGTTACTCCTTCAGCCAACGGCTGAGAAATAATTTCATCATGTAAATTTGAATCCAAAGCAAAGAAAGTACTTTTTGAAATTTTGGGTCTATTCCCATTAGCCTTAAAACGGGGCGAAAGTACGAAAAACGTTAACGTTGTTATCCCAGTGGAGTTTGGATGTAATGACCCTAAACAGGACTTTTTCTTTCCTTTTCCACTGACATAGTCCCCGTGCTCGCGCCACAGCCAATTTTAGAATTTTGTCATGGTTCCCTTTAAATATCAACAGTTTTGAGAACCAAACATTATGTAGCATTACTGAGTGGGGTAATTCCATGAGGCGCTTCTGTAAGGCAGACAAAACTTTCTAGCTCCCCCTCTTGCACCCTGTGACCTGAGCAAGTCTGAATTTTGGACCAGAGATTTTGCTCTGTTGCACCAGGTAATGGAAGGCAGGTGACACCATACACCTCCAGCCATTGTTTCCCAACTTTTAAAGATTCCTTCTGTCCGTTTTAGCATTTCAGATGCATGAAACTGGAGGTCTCTGAAGAAAAATAAGAATTAAAAAAAAGAAAAAGAGTTAAGCGATGCAGCAGAGCCCAAGTTATCCAGTTTGTCTCCACACTTACACTCCCTAAAACGCACCTTCCAGCTTTCCTTCTGTTAAACAGACTCCAAGCCTAAGATTGCCATGAAATGAGGTAAAATACCAATGGCTCCCAGGTTTCTTTTGGTAACTTGCTTCTTAATTTACCCGCATTCATAGTTTGTTGGTTTGTTATCACAACCAACCCCTTTCCATTTCGAGTGGGTCATTTTATCCTTTCTTTATAAAGAAACATTGATTAAGAATCATCACACACAGAAAACCTTACCCTTTTGCCTAGATTAAGTATTGCATCCAGTGAAATAAAAATGCACAGATTTCCATAAACAAAAGATGAAAGCACTCCATGCCATCTAAATGCTTGCACGTTCCAGCTGTAACTCTAACACTGACCTAACATGATCTCTTCTCTGCACTCATTCTCTTCGTCTTCTCCCCCCCCCCCACCCCTCCTTTTATGCATCTGATCAACTGTAGCCACGCAGTCAGAGGCCAAAGGCTACCATCTCCATCCACAGGCTTCTGGCAGACTAATGTGGTTGCCATATGTGCCATTTTTCTTTTAAACATTAACCGCGATCCAGATCTTACAGAGCTGCGCAGTACACAGTGAAACGAGGTTTTTATGTTTTTAAATCTCCCCAGCGGAAAGGACTGGGGGATGACTCTTTGTTGCACCGCTTTTCGTCAGGTATGTTAACGACTCTGAAAGCTGGTTATATGAGAAAGCCATTAAAGTAGGTCTTAATAGCTCCTCCAGTGCTGCTGAATCTACTTTTCCTCCAGCCACATAGGCGTTTTAGTCGATGCCACCATGTCTACGGCTTCCAGTTCTGACAGTGTAATAATCGGCAAAAGGTGACACAGTTTAACAAAATACTAAAGCAAATGTGTGTACCTATGCAAACGGGGCAACATTCTCCCTCAGGAATGTAGAAGTTTTCACAGTCCAGCTCAGCACACTCTGCCTTGGAGCAGAAGGAGATTCCTCCCCGACACTGACACAGCCAGCAGGGGTCCATGCGGTACACCTCTCCCTCAGAGTACTCTTTCCCACTGTGGACACACTTGGGAGTGACTAAAGGAAAGAAAAATTAGACAGAGGCTGTCAACCTCAAACTGAACTCCATCTAATTAAGACAATACACTCTAATAAACGAGTGCACTGTGCTGTGTCAGCTGTCCTACAGTTGGCTAAGATTAGTAGCGACATATTTTCATCATGACCACCAGAGAACAATGCATTAAAAAAAAAAAATCAGACACGTCATGCTTGATAAGTGCGAGGTTATCACAACTTTATACAATTAATTATACATTCGTAAACATTTGTTCATTGTCTACGACTGAGAGTAATATTTATTTGAGCCAAATGGTGCTGCGGTAGACTGATGGGTGAGGTAAGCCCCGCGGGGCAAAAATGGTATTTATCAGACAATGAAATTAGGTCCATGAGGAGGAATTTCAAAGGGATCTATCCAATCTTGAGATGGCTCTGGACTCTTGCCATGCAGACTAAAAGAAAGCAGTGGTGGGTCTGAAGTTTTGGCAGAAGCTGGGCGCAGCGTGCTGGTGGCAGGTGGAGTGAATCAATGATTTGGCCTGCCATTCCCACAAAGCATCCAAGCATTTAGACTCCCCATTGGGTGAATTCAGCCAAAGCTTGAAAGGAATTAGTTTAGTTACAGCACCGTTGGAAAACTGCACTCTGATCCTGTGCAGAGTCAACTAGCTCTGTAAAGCCCGAATACTGTTCACATGCTAACTGTACTCCATCACAGTCGACTTCAATTAACCATCGGTCTAGCTAAGTGTTTTAAACATATCCCCCATGTTTTTGTTTTAAATTTTGAATTCCTGTTGGGTGTTTCCAACTGATTAGCTGTTATTTGAGTAATTAAATTAACTTTTCTATCCAAACTGAATTCATCATAGACCTGAGCTGCTGCAGAAGTACACCTAGAACGCCTCTCTCTGCACCTTCTACTATGAAACAACATGCAAGCAGGAGGAAGAGGAAAAGCTCCAAAAATTAACCATCATTTTGCCACGTTCTGCAAATATTACAAATATTGATATTGATAATAATAGTCAATTTAAAAATTTGTAAGGTATGACATGTTAATGGTAATATTACGCATTTATATGTACCACAGTGGCATGGGTGACTCAACATTCAAAGATCTCAGCTAGCCACATGCAAGCTTTTCATCTAACACAATCCAACATGAGGGAAGTGAAACAATGTGGTTATGTAAGAAAGTCTCTATAGAGCAGTACGTGGATTAGTTATGTGAATAAATGTATTGGACAGATGTGAGCAGATGTGGGGGCCGTGGTTTCTATAAATGAGAGCAGAGGTTACGGCAGCATCTGTACGCCATACCTTTGAGTGCAGATTCAAAGTGTCTGCGCCAATGACCCCATGCCTCCCGACAACCAGCACCGCACTCTAATACAAATCAGGTGCGCCAGCTGAGTTGAAAGTGGAGCAGGGATTTGGTGAACTTTTATTCTCTTCCTTGCCATTTTTCACCCCCCCTCTCAGTATTCCCGCTGTCCTCCTTTGCGTGCAGCAGAACTAAGCGGAGAAAATGCACTAAGGGCTTTTAGCTGTCCAAAATCAAGAGGCAGGCAACGAGTTTTTAACGCTCACAGAAGCAATAGGAAGTCACAGGAGGAGATGCTCACATGTGATTTCCGCAGTGTTTGTTAATGGTAATCCCTAAAACAACTTGGGGCACAGAGAGTCTAAATTCCAGTCGTGCTTGGTGATGTTCAGTCTTCTCTAAATTGAGGTGAGGACTGGATGCAGAGATGAATCCATTGACTCGTAAGCCTTTCTGAATCATTCACGACGGGCTGTCATTCTCTGGTGGTTTACAGGCATATGAAAGCAACAGCTCAACTTCCAAGAAACAAATAATGATGGGAGTTATTAAAATCAACTTTACAGTCGTCAGCTATGAAAAATCAAATTGCAAAGAAGAAATTTGAGTACATCTCATGTCACCAACACAAACACTTATCAAGCTGTGAGGACATGGATGCTTTTGGCTGTGTGTTTACAACAAAGTCAAGCTAAGTTTCCAAAGAACCATTAGTGCGGTGATCTCAGCCTTATTGCTTAACATCTCCATAAATCTCAACAGCACTAAACCTACTCTGGATCCACCGCTGGGGACATATTCAAAATATGTGCCAGGCAAAGTGTTGATAAACAGCAGACCACAGCCAAACAGGATCGAACAGGGTCTTCTATAATATCAGATGACATCAGGTCAGGATGTTACTGCCAGGTTAGCTATGCCACACAGATACAATTGTTTTGTAGCCAATGAAGAAGCAGAGTCCATTGCTGACGAGGCCAAAACACACAGGTGGAGCTTATTGTCACTGCACACACTAACCCTGACTAAACATCAGTCCTCAGCCAAGTGGGCAATGGAAACAAGATAATCAGTCCAAGCCTCACACAGAGAGATGCTGCAAGGGCATGCTAAAATGTGTTCCATTAGAGGATAGGCTTTGTATCTGACATGACCTAAGACTTTTTTAAGATTCTGCATTTGTAGTGAGTGCTATTGAGGATTGTGCAGGATTGTGAAACTGACAAGAGCTCCAGTGCGTGTCCTTGTGCCTGCCTGTGGAGCTTTCTGACATGGCACGCAGTCATGCAAACCTAATGGACAGTAGGAGCAGCACAAAAGGCATCAAGCCCCT
Source organism: Pelvicachromis taeniatus (assembly GCA_015108175.1). Taxonomy (NCBI): domain Eukaryota; kingdom Metazoa; phylum Chordata; class Actinopteri; order Cichliformes; family Cichlidae; genus Pelvicachromis; species Pelvicachromis taeniatus. The sequence continues at coordinate 25,319 of VURO01019916.1, forward strand.
GACCCAAAGAACAGCAGACACTTGTTATCAAAACACTGATCCCATGGACCCCACGGCTGCCATTCAGCCCCCGCCGGCCTGCCGGACTCGATTACCCTCGCCACTGGCAGACTGGAGCACATAAAAAGCATTCCCATCAATGAACTTATGAACCTTTTCCCTTTGGACGTGTGACCAGACAGGAACCCTTTGACACTGCACTTCTGTTGAGCAAATTCATAGCCTAAGCACTTTTCTGGTCACCGGGCTTGTTAAGACCATTAATTCTGGGACACAGCACTCATTTATACATGTGCAGGGGCCAGAATGTGAATTTGTTCTGTTGGTAAAACAGTGAATATTTGTTGGGCGTGCAGAGTAAACAGACCAATACCACAGGTCCCCTCCCTGCCTTCCTAACGCTCCTGGCTGCCTCTGCCTCACGACAGAGACGTGCTATACTCTCACGCGCATTCAGCATCTGCTCGCCTGCTTTCACGTCACTCTCTCTTTTTAATACCAAAGGGAGTAAGTGGACGGAGAAGACATTATATCTAATAACCTTTTAGGATTTAAACATTTACATTTAACAAAATTATAATTTTCACATCAACTGTGTAGTTGTTATTGTTGGAGTAAGAGCAGTGTGTAGCATGCTCTTCAGTGAAATTACCTTTCTGACACGCATAGTCATCACAGCAGTCTCCTGGCTGACCGCTGGCTTGACCAAGTGAAACAGGGTGCTGTCCGCTCGGGCACTGGGGCTTGTGGCAGGCACCGAAGTCGCAAGTGCACTGGGGTGGTACGGAGGGGCAGCATTCAGCAGGAGGCTTGTAGCTCTTGCTGAGGACTGAACCCTCAGGGCAGGAAGGCACCTGAAGATTGGGGCATGTCACCCCAGCACACCTCAGCTCCTCTGTAAAAAAAACAAAAACACAAACATGGATTCACATTCATGTTTAGACACTGGTGACGGTAGTGCATATGAGGTATAACAGTGAAATGGACACAGGTTTAGCTTTTTTATTATTAACGCAACAACACCTTCAACCATCTGACTGTGTCAGTACATTTTTTGCTAGGTTAAGGTGGAGGGGTTTCGCTGGAATTATGTGGGTTGGCTACCAACATGAGCCACTATGCTACTAGTGTTACAGACTAATGGCTGTGTTCACATAGCCATCCAACATAAACTGTGCAGTCAGAGCCCTACTTCAGTCCATGAAAGCTTTACAGCATCCTGTCAAGAGAAGCAAGAGTGCCCCTCTCTACACATGACAAGGCTCTCACCTGCAAACATGCCACCTTGGGGTTCATTTGAGGTTACTTGGTACTGCCACCAATTGGTATTGGGTGTGGGTGTAGATCACAAGGCCAAAGCAGTTACTGTCACATATTTGATTTTTGAGTTTTACACTAGATTTTGATCCCCTTTCTGACATAACCTACTCAAGTTTGAACTGGGACTCTTCTTTCCAGGATTTATAACTACTACACCATGAATTTCCTTCTGGAGACCCAAAAGGTATGAGTATACTATGAGCAGCCAACTGTGGGCTACCAACAGAATTTCCTCTTGTGGGTGCAAAAGGGCAAAACAGCTATGAACCCACATAGGTTTTCCACGAGCAACCTACAAAACTGCTATGGGCACCCCATTGGTTTGTACAGGCAGTGGGCTACCTACATGTACTAGTCTACATGGGCCCACCCACTTGGGGCCCACATGGAACATGTGTTCACACAACACCACTACTACCTACATGGATATGTTTGGTGGGTGTGCACATCCTGCCTATGAGCTTCAGAGTCCACCTAGCCTCTAGACTCTAAAACCAGTCATTAATAGAAGCCAACCTTTACCAGAGATTTCTTTTTCCAGTTTACAATCTCTCCTTCATTTAGAATACCAGGATGCATTTCTTAACTCATCAGCCAGAGCCAGTGTAATAGATTTGGTAACCCGTGTTAGAGGGCAGGGTTACTGGTAATCTGGTGGACGAGTGTATTCTGGAACCTGTTCAGGAAAAGAAAAGTGCCCCTCTTAACAGATACTGCATTTTAGGAGAACAGTATCTACCTTTCACGACTTGGACGACTGAGACCAAATGGATATGTTTATTTTGGTCCTCAGTGTCCCTCTAATGTTTGCACATAGGGTGGAAGAGATATTTTGTGAAAAGCAGACTCATGTTCTGTCCCAAAGGTTATTTTCCCAGATCTCCAGCGGAAAAGTGTGTAAACGCAGCATTAGCAAGTGCAGGGGAAAACGTGTAAATAAATAACTGCCTTATAAGAAAGTAAAAATTAAGGACTGTGATTTATTGATGAGAAATACTTTGCAATCTTTGCATACATCTGGTTTTTGAGGAGAGGGAATGATACTGGCTGAGGTTGCATAACAATGCTTGGGGTTTGGTAATGTTTCCAGAGAAACAGTTCTGTTGATGGTCTTCCCAGACTGGTGCTGGCCCCAAAGTGCAACACGAGTCTGTGAGAAGATGTGCTTCATCCCTGACATTTGAAAGCTCCCTCTGCGTTTTGCCACCAGATGGGGAAAGTGATTGGCTAAGAGTCCAGTCTGCTCATGCTCTGATAGTGGTTTGGCTTTGCGGGTCCTCAGCTCAAGAAAACAGGCGTGCATGATGCTCTGCTGGCAGTGCCGTTAAGTAACTGTTTGATGTCCGCCTGACCAAGAATAAACATGGAGGAGAGGCCCTCTAAGACTGTGAGAGCTCTATTTTGGTGGGTGGGGGTAACATAACTGACACATGAAATTGAGGATAAGGGGAACATTGAATTTTTTCTGGCTCCGGATAAATAGAGCAGGAGTGTTAGGTATCTGTACTGTAGTGTTTACTCAAGCAACCTGGGAACAGTAAGGAGTGCCACAAAGCTCTCATTGATAAACTTTGTAGCTGAATACTGTCATAGAAAATGAGGGAAAACCCCTGAATTAAGGGAGGCTACAACCCATTTAACGGTTTTTGGCCTAATTCCTACACTGGAGTTAAATAAACTTCAGTTGGAAGTGCTGATTGGCAAATGTTTTACTTACAATAAAGTCTAACGCAGGCTGCTCAGTTCAAGACCAGTTTTGCATAAGAAAGCCTCAAGCTTTTTAAAGCTGTGAAAAAAAATGCGCTGGGATAATTTTGCACATGGTTCTGCACTGAAAAACACTTTCTAAGCATTGTATGTGCCCCAGAGAAGGGTGATTACTCTTTCGGTTGTGATAATGGCTGGGGTTAGAGTGCGCTGGGAAAAGCAGCTGGCAGACATACCATTGTAATTTAAATGAATGGAATTGTATCCATCAGTGGAAATGGTCCAACTCTTGCAGGTCCAATTAATACAATTTTTAGCTGGCACAATTATAAACACAATAGGCAGACAGGGCGGATGGAAAAAGTCAGCAGTAAATGGATTTTATCCAGTGCTGTTTGTGTTCTATCTCTTAGCATAAATGGCTGTAATTAGTGAGTCAGCGACCGCAGAACCAGTCTTTGTATCATAATGGTGGCCATACTCCAGCTTGCACATACACAAAAGCACTGATTTAGTAGGCTTGATAATTTCTCTCTGCAGATTAGGTAACAAATGACAACTGTAAGATAACAACGACTGTCTGACCCATATGAACGATCTACAACAATATGCGATTTTTCTTACTCTCTCACACGCACACACACGCACGCATGCACGCACGCACGCACACACGCACGCACGATGTTGATCTAGAAAAGAAAATGTGGAAATTACCTCATTACTACTGAAGGGTGCCTTTTGTAAACAATGCATTCTGGCTTTCTGGTGCAGCTCATTGAAGAAAGCAAAATCTTTCATTCTAAATGTTTTTTTTTTCTCTCTTCCTTTCAAGCCTGGGGTACAAGGAGCGCAGTCTTTACCCAAACCGGAGTGGCTCGAGCAGGCAGAGGAGGCTGTGTTGACAGCCTGAGTTTACTCATGGAAAAAAGCACACAATGTGAGTTCTGTTCGCTGACTGACTTTGGAAACAAGTCAGCTGAGAACAAAGCTGTCTCAGTCCAGCTGCCCTCCGTGGGTTTCTGGTCTGTCCTCAGGTTTTATAAAGTTGCTCCGCAAAGGGACACATCAGGGCCGTCTCTCACGTAAAGCTGTGGGGGCCTGGCCCGGTGCCCACCAGCAGTTACTGAGAAAGTCAGCATTGTTCGCTGTGTGTGTCAGTGCATGTGTAAGGATCGAGGAGCAGCTCTAGGAGGATGGCCAAGCCAAAGACATACACGGGGTCAGGAAATTGACACCATGATCAGAGGCTTGAGGTGGCTGGGCACAGGCACGCAGCCGCCATATACTGCCTGCTTGCTTTGTTCTCTCAATCATTGACTAAATATTTGCAGATGAAAAACCTCAAATGAGTGTACTTGGGTGAGTTAAAGAGAATGTCCACCTGTGTCCAACATTTGCACATCGGCATTTTCACATACTTCATGTTTGTATGGACAAAGCCTGTGCACATTCAGTTGAAGGGTGCTGAACATAAAGCAGTGGAAAACTAGAAGAGGTCCTGTTATCATGTTATGTGTTCTAGCCGTCAGTCTCAGTCTTGTTGAAAATAAGTCTGTGGGAGATCTGGGTTGGACACATTTGTTAAATAAACTGTGACAGAGACATGGGGGTTATTTGTGGACTTCAGCCACAGAGATCTTCCCTATCAGGGGAAAAAAGCAAAATAGTGTTGATAAGTGAAACGGGCCTGGGAACATCAGGATCTGACTTAGGCTTTAGCCGGGGCGTGTTTGATTTGTTAATAGTTATGGTTGAGTCAATAAGCTGAGGTTTAAGGCCTTGATTTAATGAATGGGTTGAGGTTTAGAGCTGGACATGCAGAAAGGGTCTTTGTGTGTGTGCGTGCATGTATTTTGGCTTTGGCTTTCATGCTGGCTTAATGCTGCCCGGTTTGGTTAGTGGCTGACCAAGAATAGTGAGTGGGTTGACAGCAATCCCAACATGCCTTTAAGGGAAGTTCTTTGTCTTTACAACCACACAGGAGTTTTATTTCCTCTCTGAAATCAGTCCCCGCACCCAGAAATAAGCACTCGCTGGGAAACTAGCAGCTTGCAGGGTACAACCGGGCCACAGCTTCCGCAGACGGTACACAAACACTCTGCACTGAGACGTCTCGTGGCCCCTGCCAGCCGATGGCGGTCTGGCTCAGCCAGTAATAGCCCTGCCACAAAGAAGCTGCAGCCAAGCAGAACCACCATTCTTTTCACAAGTGTAGAGAGTGGCAGGATGGAGGTGGCATAGGTGGACAAGCGGATTTGTAAGAGTGAGGCTAGTTTGGCATTAGATTGGATGCTGCTTCCCAATTCGGTGAACCGCTTGTGAACTACTACAAACATTTTTGTCTGTCCTTACTATCGCACAAAAGCTCTTGTGAGAAAGCTAATGCCCAGTGTAGCTAGATTGGCCGTCATTTAGCACCCAGCTCCCTACTACAAAGTCCACCTGTGAATTTACACAGGTGGACTTTGTAGTGCAGAGATAGTGGTCATCCTGTCGCATTATCTCTGCACCATTCCCAGGCAGTAGTGTCATCTAAGCTAAACTATTTTCAGTAGAAAGAATGCAGCTGATATAAACTTTCTCTACTTGTAAGAAAGGACAAGGTCGTTGTCCCAGCGCGCTTCTCCCAACATTGTTGGGAATTCATCGGTGAAAAACAGCTCTAGATAGCTTGACTGCTATCTTGACATCTTCTTCTTAAAAAAAAGAGAGAAAAAAACCCAGTCAGGAACCTTATCGTGAAAGAACTATGTAAACCATCCTAAAGTTTCAATTTGCTAAACATCACATGACCATGATCCTTGGGGCAGGGACAGAAATATCTCCGAAAAGTGGTTAGGCTAAGTTGTGACTTCCTATTCTGCGTCTGCATTTCCTCTCCCCTCTCTATCACACATTGCATCGTCTTTCCTCCCATGTGGGGAAATAAGTCTGACACACCGTGTTGCTTCTAATTGATCATATTCAGCCAAATTACATCAATGTTTTGTAGTCCAGCAAGAGACCAAATCTACAAGAGGTGTGATTAGGAAATGGAACATCAACAGCCGTGACACAAGAAAGATGTTGAATTTCAACAGATCACGATGAGTCACAGACAAGACCACTGTGTGAGTCACAGAGCAGCAGAAAAGACAAACTACTACCATGTGTGAGTGTACAGGTCCTGAGAAGGGAATCTGAGTTCTGAGTAATGGCAAAGAGGGTTTCTCTAAGTGTTGAGCAATGAGGTCTGCTTTAAAAATGGAATGCGTGAGACTACTCTTTTAAAAACAGTTAACAATAAAAAATGCACATTCAGTAGAATGTGAAAAATTGACTTTATGTATTCTTTTAACCTCACACGATAACACATCGCAGCTCAGGATAGGACAGAGAGTTACTCTAGCATCAAGTCTATCCTCCATTCAATGTGACTAGCAGCGAAGGCAGAGCTGCCCAGACATCTTATAATTCCTCATTATGGTCTGTGATTCTTTCTTGTCATTTGTGTTGAAGGATTAAAAACAAGAAGTGAAACTGTGGGCATCTGACCACTGAAGTCAAGCAGCTGTGGTTTGTTTTCAACCAAACCCCGCTTTGCACATTTCCCTAATCGTACACCCCTTGCGACGTCCTCTCCTCTGACTCTTGGCATCAGGTTGCACTCAGAACTGGAGGCACTGGGATCGCGATCGTGCAGTTTCTCCAGCAGATCATCCCAAAGGCAGACATGAGCACCTGTTGCTCCACATGTGGCAGAAATGAAAGAAAGTCAAACGCAGAAACAAAAATATAACTACTGTGGGATTCGTAATGGCCATTGTGTTGCTACTGCATAGCAACAGTGACCCCTAGAGTTGGATATTCTATGTATAGCACCATCATAATTATTATTGTTGGTAGTACTGTGGCGACTGGAGCGATCAGTGGTGCTCTTGTACCCTGAGATTAAGTTTACAGAGTACAGTTTTTGTCACACTCCAGAGGGGCATGCTTACACAGATCTTAATAGCTGCTTGTGTCTAAAGGCAACGAGGGGTTGATAGACACAGTCTCCATGGAGCCCAATGGCACAAAGCAAATAGGATCTTAACCACAGAGTCCCGGTCTGGTCGCAGAGGAAGCTCCTGCTGATGACAGACAAAGGAAAATCTCTGCTGCGACATCTAGACAAACAAGATAATTATCGCACACAGACACATGCGCAAATACAGATGCAAGCATGCAGGCTCACTTGCTCCCATACAAAGGCTCACTGGGCGCTTGATGGATACATCGGCGCACGCGAGCGTGCACATGTGTGCGCCGCTCTACATGCATATGTATTCTTTAAGACATAACAGATGCACGCATCCTGCTCACTTACTTAATGAGAGGCCATTAGACGGGTGGGTTTGTGCTGCGGTGCTGAAGTCATAAGCTGCTGAAAAATGTTGTTTACAGTTTTCACTAGTGCGAGTTTAAACCGTCATCCGCTGGGCTCATACTTTGATGAGCGAGCTGCAAACATAGGAGCGCAGCGGCCAGTCTTTCATTGTACCACTAGACTTGATGATACGTCTAAACAATGTGATATTTGGTGAACACACTTCCTGTGGAATTTGCTGCATAAATAGCTCAAGACAAACATCCACGCAGCTGTACTGTAGATGCTCTGCAGTAACCTTAATGTTATCCGGAGACTAAATAAACTTAAATATGTCTGCACGGCGTGTTGCCAACCACAGTACTGTCGATCCTAAGAGCCATTCGTCACCAAAAATATCTGCAAATTGCAACGAGAATGAGTGAGAACCAGAGTAGAGCAGCATTTGAAAAAATAAAAAAAAGCACAGTCACTCGTAACACAGTCACAGGCCATAACTGTTAGAGCAGGTTGGCTACTTATTGGAAGGTCGGTACTTCAACCCAAGTATTCTTGGGGAATATACTAACCCCTAATTTGCCCCCCGATCAATCCATGTGATTCTGAGTGTGTAAACGTTCAGTTAAAAGTGCTTCAGCATAGAAAATAAAGCACTTGTATGAATGGGTGAGTGAGGATTGTGGTAAGAAAATGCGTTGGGTGCTCAAATTGAGTAGAAAAGTGCTATATAAGTACCAGTCCATTAGCCATCAAGACTATTTTCCTTCAGGTGTCATTCCTGTTTTCTTGCATTCTGTCTTTGAAAAGCGCATTAAGGAGGACACGTTCTACCCAACACAAACAGAAGTGAGCGAGTTCCCCGCGTGCCGATCTCGTCCTGCTTTGCAAATGTCACTCAGGAAGCAGCCGCCACTTAGCGCCTGCCTATCTGTCGCACACCCTACAATCCAAATGAGGAAACTGCATTCACTCTGCCAAGAACGTTTTTCACTTAGTAAAGTGTCAATCACAGAGAGGGGCTGTGAACACGTTTTTCTATATTCTTAGGATCCCCTTTCTTTACCTCAGAGCACGGGGGAGCCAATCATTCTCAATTCACTTACACTTTGTGAATGGTGCACTCTGCCTTGCACCTGAGGATCACCTGCACGCCATATTTCTATCAACAGTCCCTGTATTTCCTTCTGTCAGATTTGCACCTTCTTTGTTTCACTCTCCACATCATTTTCCATGGCATACACTGCTAATCTGATACATTCCCTCATCCCTCCTCTGCTTTTCCTGCTCTCATAATCGAGAGTTTTGCTGTGCATTTCATTGCAGGTCTATTGAAAGTGCACAAGAAGACTGTGAAACAAAAATTGACACCAAAAATGTAAGTAATGTGCAAATACTCTAATAGAAGGTACATTTAATCCTCGGAAGACAAAATTTTGAATGTTTGAGTTCATTATTTTACACATAATAATGAGCAGGAACATGAACAATGCTGTGGTTTATGAACTATAGAATAAGCCTATAGTTCATAAATATGTTCATTAAGCATAGATAATTATTAAATACTGCATTCCAAATGTAAGTCGACTGTTGCAGACGCTGTTTAAAAAAAACCCCAAGTAGCCCGAGCTGAGCAGAGCTACTGTAAGATTGTGGGTTCTGTTTGCAGGTCATTTGAAGGTTACCTGCAGCTTCCTGGCACTGGCTGCGGTTGACGTAGGCGAAGTGGTGGTGGCAGCTCTGAGACTCGCACACGCAGCCCTCAGCGGTCAGGTTACAGCCAGAGAACATGCAGGCTGGGTTGGATGGTCCCACATACTTCTCTCTGTGCTTTTCCCGGTGCTCATGCCGCCGACCATCTGAAATCCGGCCGTGAACACGCATAAACCGCATTCATCAATGAGTCACAGACAATGGGACCAGTCAAGGGTGAGTGGGGAACCGCAACACAAAGCCTTAGCATGTGTGTCATCACTATGACATCCAAGTAGCATTAGCCACCTCAGAGCCACATCTGTTATGGATTAACTCCTCTCAATAGATAGCATTATCCCCTCTGAAGGGTTTCTGTGCTCGTGTGTGTGCAACACACATCTGTCTTTTAACATGGAAACGGATGGAGAGAGAGAGCTTACCTGACTTACTGGCCTTCATGCAGGTTTCTTGGTCTGAGTAGGTAAAAGAGCCCAAGCAGGAGTGACGGGCATCACAGACACACTGACCTCCTGCTCTGTCACAGCCTGTCATCAGTGGGCAGCGCTCATCCTCAAGACCTGCGTCTGGATAGTCAGGCAGTACTGTGGGAAATAACAGTGACAGTGAAAATGTAAGACAAAGGGAAAAAACTTGAATTTGCTATAGAGCTGTTTCACACAACTCTGAAAAATGCCATGACTGCAGATGTCTGCCTCAGCTTCTTTCTTACTACTGGAAATACTCTGCATGGTTTAGGGAGCTGCTTGACCAGAGTGTACAAGAGGCAGTGTGACTACTCACTATCTGTAAATCTGCTCGACCATTACCTCTATTACTGCTATTTTCACATTGGCTCAAATCAACACAACAGAACCGCACACAGAAATAATACAGGTTTAATATCCGATCTTAAATTTGTATTCTCACAAGTTGAAGTCTGTAGTTCATGTGTGGAACCGGCTTATGACTCAATTTAGTCCCATATAAAATGGATAAATAAATACTGGACGCATTTATAGGTGAAACATTATCGGGGCAAAATGTGCCAGAAACCAAGCCATGTTTCCCAGAACTGCTTAAGGGTGAGCCAGCTTGCAGCATCTGTTGCAACACATTATGTGGGCACCACAGATACTGAAATGACCAGTGTGTTTGCTGGGCTGCCATCCCTCCTCCCTCCTCATTGTGCCACGCTGCTTCAGCTACTGAGCCCATTTGTTTGCTTTTGTTCCACAGCATGGGGCCCTCCCAGGGTTTCCATCTCTGCTGGCTGCTGCAATGCCTTTTCTGAACTAAGGCCACCATACCCACGCATTGTTACTTCTACTAGTGAGCCCCCCCCCCCCCCCCCCCCCCCCCCCCCCCCCCCCCCCCCCCCCCCCCCCCCCCCCCCTCCCCCCCCCCCACCCCCCCCCCCCCCCCCCCCCCCCCCCCCCTCTCCCCCCCACCCACCCCCCCAAAA
>VURO01019919.1:0-10502 GCA_015108175.1 Pelvicachromis taeniatus
TCACGTACGACATGCCAGAGTTGAGAGAGCAACTTCAAAGTAAGGCAGATGCAGGGACAGCACCCTCTGAATAAATTTTCTGGCCACCAGTTGATCTGCCCCCGGGCTAAGATTGTGGCTGTTCGCATCTCTCCTGACCCCTCATCAGCTCTCAGTTAAAACCGATCCCACTCCAACGAGGCAGTCGTAGGGAGAAACGGAGATCCGTAGGTTAAAGTAAGAGATTAAATCTGCTTTCAGGTGCTCAGGGTGTGAAGAAATTAATTTTTATCAAAGCTGGATTGTTAGAATTTCGCAAAAAGGAAAAAAAACAAGAAAGATAGTGGTGAAAAAACTCAGCATGAAGGCCTTGGCAGTATCACAAAACACATTAAAGATACCTGAAGTTTATCATCTTGCAAATATACGCAATTCTGTCCACAGACTGACCGAGTTTGCTTTATTATCACGCTTGCTTCAACTATTGTGTGTGTGTGTGTGTGTGTGTGATTGTCATTATTTAAGAGATATTCCTGTTGGGCAACTGCTTATGCATGTCATTATTATTTTTCTGTGTTGACTTGTTTTAATATTTGATTTCTTTATTAATCATTCATAAGGCTATGGGGCACGAGTGCTGAATTATTGTAATTACACCTGCTGGGACATGCATAGTCTATTGCATCTTTGACACGTAATATCTTTAAGGGGGAGAAATCTGTATTTTTCCTCCACTTTAGGTTTTTTTTTCTCATTTGTAGAGAGGGAGTATAGAAACCAGTACACCAAAAACAAAGGGTGTGACTAAAAGGCTGCGAAACAGACTTCGGATGAACAACATCAGCAAATAACCAGAGCACAATTTGGAAAATTTACTCATACTTTTTTTCTGCATACTGTAGCCTCCGTTATTTTCCACCCCTTAAAAAAGCAAGGATCTGTAGCCCTGAGGGCAAATACTCACCTGTGCGTGTGTATGTGTGTGTGTGTGTACATGTAAGCGCACTAGATGCAGTATGCAACTACAGTATATGTTGCTTTTAACCGAATACAAATACACGCACGCACGCACACACACACACACACACACTGACAAGCACATACACAAACACTCAGTAGGAATCTGGGGATCTAATGAGGCCCGTGGAGACAACACTGCTGAATTGTCAGTCAGCCCTCAGCTTGCTGACACACAGTCAACAACATCAGTGACTGCTTTTCACAAGCAAGCGAAGAATGTCGAATTGCATCAGAAGTCAGGAAAAGTCTGAGGTCTGCTGGACCTGGAATAAGAAATGCCAAGATAACGTGAGGCATAAAGAAAGAAAAAGCTCCTGAAGAATGAAATCACTTTCCTAAGCGTGTTGCACCTCTGCATAACTTTAGCAACTCTCCATACTTTGTGAGAAAACAAAACAAACTAAGCTCATTTCATTTGTCATGGATTTAAAAATGCATCCCAGTGTTAAAGATTTATGAGGAGGTTACTTCATACACATCTTTTAAAAAAAAATGTAACCACTTCCCTTGTTCTTCCAAAGCTTGCAAAACCAGGCTCCAGTCCTGTTCCTCAAATCAACAATGGGGCAATGTGCTTAGAGAGAGAGAGAGGGAGAGAGAGAGGGAGAAGTGAGCCAGGCATGTCACAGGAGGCCTGGATGTTCAGAGCCTTGTTGCCTCACTGTCATGCCTGGTAGCTGTGCCGTAATAGGCCGTGCTTTATCCCGGGTGTTATTGCGCTTTATTGTTTCAGGGCAGCGCAGACGTGCAATTTAAATAGAAGCGTGTAATTACGTGTTTGTCACTAAAAGCTGGCCTGTTATTTCCCCCCTCCCGGGTGGAGGCGGCGTGGTCTCTGCTGCTTACCTGAACAATACTGAGTACATCATCTGGTCGCGTCACACGATAGACTGCCGCTGAAGTTTACTTAAACAATTAAAACGCGATTAGGGAGACGCGCGGATTGTGTTTTATTCGCATGTTTAAAACAAAGCGAGTCCACAGCAAAATTGATCATTTTTACAACAACAACAATAATAACAATTATAATAATAATATATTGGGTGGTGATGAATTTGTGGTCATCCAGCCCCTCCAGTTAAAATGCCCCCCCCCCCTCACCATCACTTCGTGGTCTGTATGGAGACTGCGCATTGGTGGCTTCAGGGTTAAGAATAGCTGATGTAGCCTACACGGCGGTGAATGAAGTGTCGGTTTTCAGCGCAAACTCCTCCTCTACGGACGGGCTTGCGCTTTTCTTCCACTTGAACAACCAAGTAGTTTTCATAGCGCATTCCCCGGCAGCAATGTGGAGGGAAAGGGCGAGCACGTCCAGCTGAACCCTTTATTTGTTTTATACTTTTGCACGTCTTTTTTTTTTTATTTCTCTTTTTCTAGTTATGAACTTTGTTTACGTTGGAGGTCCACAGAGCAAATTGTCGGTTCTCGGGGAAAGCGAGCGAGTCCGAAGTGGAGAAAACTGCTGCCCGTGTCGATGTTGTTTTTTCCCCTTTTCTTTCCTCATTTTTTCTTCTTCGTCTAAACTTGAGCAGTTGTTCTCGTACGCATGGATATTAGAAGATGAAATCGGACGTGTTGCTCGTTCTTGAATAACCTCGCTGTCGTGCGTGCTGTAGTTTATGTGGTCTCCGGACTCTTGTAGGAGGAAAGAAAGTCCCATTCCTCAGCGGCACAAAAAGTAGAGACACACAGGGACCGTAAGTTGTCCACAACCTGCGAAGGAGACGAAACTTTGCCAAGTTTGCTGCGCATCCGGCCACCGACGCCAAACTTTCATCGATATTTTCTGTCGCCATTGCAAACTTTTAATTGTGGATTATTAACTCAAGACTCGACATGGAGCACTGGATAAAGTTCAGAGGATGAAAAAGGAGTTTTGAAAATATGAACATTTTCGTGTAGTTTACTGCTCCAGTGGTTCGCTTGGACTACTCTGATCAGATAAAGAAAGAAAAAAAGAAGAAGAAAAAGGTCAATTGTTGCGTTTGTTATTCGTCCTCGTTGATACTCTCCGCTCGTCTGCGAAAATGCCACAGTTAAACGGAGGTGGTGGGGACGATTTGGGGGCCAACGATGAAATGATATCGTTTAAAGACGAAGGGGAGCAGGAGGAAAAGATCTCCGAAAATGTGTCAGCGGAAAGGGATTTGGATGATGTGAAATCCTCCTTAGTGAACGAGTCGGAAAACAACAGCAGCTCATCAGACTCGGAGGTAAGTGCAGAGCACATTTTAAGTGCTCTCCGCGGGGCTCAGCATTAAAAGAAATGGGATTTAATAGCGCTGAAAGTTTCACTAGTTTCCCCCCCCCCCTCCTCCGTGTGTGTCTAATGTCCGTTGTAGCAAGCAGAGAGGCGCCCCCAAACCAGACCCGACTCAGAAAGTTATGAGAAAACAAGAGACTACTTCAGCGAAGGTAATGATAACAGTAATAATGAGAATAATAACGATTATAAAAAGGAACTCTTGGTCTTTTGCATAGTGCAACTGGTAATTGTTGTGCCTTGCTTAACCATTTTCTTTATCCCTGCAGCACTGAGAAGACAGCAAGATGGTGGCTTTTTTAAGAGCCCACACTATCCTGGCTACCCGTTTCTCATGATCCCAGACCTCACCAATCCATACCTTTCTAATGGTTCGCTGTCTCCCAGTGCAAGAACAGTAAGTGTCCCTGCGGGTGTGTTTCCCTCCCCTTGCTCTTATTTCTTTGTTCCCTCTCACTCTGCAAAAAACTTTGGCCGTGCGTAAAAGTTCCTTGTGCACAACTCAGACCGCCATATTCCCTCCGAGTGGCCTCTCAAGGAGTACTAACTACTTCTTTGTTCTTTTTGGGGATATAAAATTCTCCCTGCCGCCCACCCCTCGCAAAGGCTCGCATATGACAACTTCTTATTCTGAGGGAAACCTCAGACACGTTGCTCCTTCTTTTTTTAAAATAAGGAGCAACTTTGACAGCCCCTTACAAAAGCTGTACTGCAGTCTTCACACTGGGTCTTCATTATATACTTAATAGTGGCCTCGCCTTGCTAAAGCTGATGGTATCTAAAGTGCTGTTATTCCAGGGACTTGTATTTTGCAGTGCAGAGGGTGCTGTTCCTTCTAAAATGCCATTATTGAATGGCAAGATATTCTCAAGTTGTTTTTACTTCCACCACATTTCTTTCTGATGTTGTTAGCATCAGTGGCATTTCTTTTGATAGGCAGGCTAACTTCTCAAGTGTTGGCCTGCATATTAAAAGCTACTCTGCAAAAGGGGGGACAAGGCTGTTGGTCAGGTCACATCCTACAGTAACAACAATGTAATACCTCACTCTGACACACACGGGAGGCATTTCACTGCACTGTGTCCCCCGACAGACGCTGTCCAGAGACTTTAAATGTCCAGATAAGGTTGACAGTCTGAAGCAAGTGTTGCTGATGCAGTTTGGAGTGTGTCATTTAACTTGTTGCATTGTGGCGTTCCCATCTTGTGGAGTTGTAAACGGGTTGCAGTGTTTAATGCTGATTATTGGTTTGGTGGCTGCTTTTTTGTTGTGGTTGTTGCAATTTTTGCTTTTTCGCAGTGCTTGGCTTCAAACGTGACATTTTCACAAGGCAGCGAGTAGCCAGTTAGTAATGATGTGGACTCTTAAGGTCAAACAGGCACACGTTTTAGGTCATTTATATTTGGAATTGGGAGACTGTTAAATGCAATGTAATTGGTGCTGAACAAACTTCCTTGAAATAATCTCTGCTGGTGAGCTCTGTTTTTCTTGAGATCGTCCATCCCCTAAGCCATGTCACCCCCCCCCAAAAAAAAGGAAAAAAAAAACCCCAGTACTTTCGTTAAGGCCTGGCAGGCATCTGACTGAAAAGACCCAGCCCCCTCCCCCTTTATCCTTTTCACTGTTCCTTGCCCACTCCCCTTGCCTCCCTGTACCTTCCATTCAATTAGAAAGGCGTTAGTTGACCATTGTTATTCTGAGCTGTCGTGATGGCTTCATTGGAGGTCTCCATTGGGGCTCATTAACTAAATGGCTACTCTCCTCACTCCATGTGATGCACGCCACCTTGTAGTTTGTAAATGTTGTTGGTTTTGGCCACCAGACTTTCCGAGGAGTGATGTCAGAACCCAAGAGATAAACATGTTCAAATAGAAGTCAGAATATTTTTTTCCCAAAGGACACTGTGGTAGGTGTATTTGGTGCAATTAAGAAATGAACCCAACAACTCTTATCTCGTCCCGTGCTTTGTTTTTTCATGCGTGTCTGGTATGAATGCCTCTCTTTTCCTGGTGTTTTCTCCAGGAAAACAGGAGCTGAAAATTAATACAGCTTATTGCTTGTGGCAAAGTAACAAATAATTACAGGGGATTTTAAATTCTGAGGTATAATCCTCTATATTTGAAGGGGAAAAAAAAGAATGAGGTCAATAGGACAAAGTGGGCTGACTGTGTCAATCATCACTGTGGCAGAAAACAAGCAGGCAGACAATAGCTGGCATACTTAGCGGTCGTCTTAAGGTCTCCATATTGTACTGGGCTTTGGACT
The DNA here is from genome assembly GCA_015108175.1 of Pelvicachromis taeniatus. NCBI lineage: Eukaryota > Metazoa > Chordata > Actinopteri > Cichliformes > Cichlidae > Pelvicachromis > Pelvicachromis taeniatus. The sequence continues at coordinate 5,528 of VURO01019919.1, forward strand.
GGCTTCATGGTTTAAATGTTGTGAATGTGATTGGGGAAAGGCTCAACATTTTTCTTTTTTTTCACCTCGCATTATGAGAGTCTGGTTTGTTTACACCTGTGAATCAAGTTTAGTGGATATAGATTTACAGAATAATATTTATCAGTAGCCTGCGCATGCACACACACACACACACACATGATGAGCTTGGCAGTAAGGTTTATCACGAATCATTATTCTGTGGAATATGCAGATAGGCTAATGAGATAAAAATCTGCCCTACAGGGTAAATGAATTTGTTTTGTCACCTCTCCCGTCTTGACATAAAAACTATCCTGGTGCCTGCAAATACTTTTATGATGTTGTGTAGCTTGGAACGCCCTGCTGCTGGAACTGACACATTTGTTTTATAAGCACCCAGCAGTACGCGGTTGTACTTGTGTTGTTGTGTGCTGCATGAGACGCATTAAAGTTGTGTCTCTCACACAGATTGTGTGATTAGTGCCAGGCAACAAAATGCACGGTTTCCATTTCCTGGTACAGACAAGGCAGCTTGATACCTTTGAGCGCAATGTAAATGTTTTTTGGGAATTTCATATGTCGGCGAGACATTCATTTTCATATTTGCATGCATCTATTTATAACTCCTACTTGTGCTCTCCCAACCAGCTGCTTTTGTGGAGTACTGCTGCGCGTGCATTCAGTGCATATAATAGACGTGAGGTGTTGCTCAAGAGTTGTCATGCAGTAATTTTACTCTGCAGTCTGTAAAAAAACAAAAAAATTGGGATGTGGCAACCCTATCATGAGCAATGAGAGACAGGCCTACATGGGATCAGCACAGAGTTCCCCTGAGGGCCAAGCATAACTGATTTAAAGCCTGCTCTGAGCTGACATTCCGCTGTAATCCACTGAGAGCTGAGGAGGAGGTTTTATGTTTGCAGAGATGTTCCACCAGACCTCTGCCTGCTGTGGAGCGCAAGACCGGAGCATTTAAAAAAAAAAAAAATTGTTTTATCACCTCACCCCTTCTCCCCCCCCCCCCCCCCCCCCCCCTCTTTACCAATGTTAGCAGCACAAATCCAGCTAAATGTTTGGCAATTCACTGATTTGCATTGTGATCGCAGAGTGTCAAATTTAACTTGGCGAAACGCACTCCGCTCCACGCCACCGCCCATTGTTGCCTTCAACAGCATAACTCGGCCACTACATCACCATCATCCTCGCCGAGGAGCGAAATGCCTCTTGTGTGTGAGAGGTGGCGAGAGAGTGTGAGCGAGGTTAGCCGCTCAAACATATCTTCATCAAATACGCGGTGGGACACTCGAACTCCCGAGCATGATTGTTGAATAGAAAATGGTTTGAGATCGAGATATGAATGGAGAGCTTGTATAAGTCTGGACATGTCAGTGGCTATGATTGCATGCCGCTCTGGTGCCGCCCCCCCCCCCAATTCTTTCTGGTGCTTTTGGTGCTTAAAATGTGCAGACAAAGAAAAGTCAACACAGACATTGTCCTGCTGAATAAAAGGGCCTCTCCCTGCATAAGCAAAGCCTGTTTGTGTGGAGATGTCTTTTCATCAGGTGGCTCACTTGGCATTTCACTCACCTTGCTGCGTGTGTGTGTGTGAATGAGCAAACATGCAACCATGCGTGCTGCACGTTTGTCTGTGCAGAGCCTGTGAGCGTCAGGAGGGTTGGGGGAGTGGGGGCGTTCAGGTGAGGCTGTGTGGATATTTTGCAACAGAGGGAACAGTGTACGGGGCGCTCACATTCTCACAACGCTCAGTGTTGTATTCCTGAATGTTGGCGTGCAAATATTTTTATACCCAAGCGCTGTGTCAACACAGCTAACATTTTTGACTAGGTTTATAGTTTTTAAAGGATTTTTTTCCCTTCAAAGGCAAACACATCTACATCAATTTGGTGGCACTATCCAATTAGAAGGAGATCTCGATCGCTCACAGAAATGCCATCACTGGCTGGGAGCTCTCGCCTGGAGTCATGTTGATAATGAACCCTCCGCTCGGACTTAAAGGAATTAAAAAACAATCGTGATTTAGTTGCAGAAGAAGGAGAAAGGTGTTTACGTTCTTCATTCATTCACATAATGTATGAATTGGCACATATTTTATGGCTGTATAGCTCAGCAGTTAGCTTTTATATTGCACAGGGGTAATCAAGGTCAGTCCTAATTAGTGCAACACAAACCAGTGCAACTAATAATATGTTGCAAATGCTCCAATTTACACAGCAACTAACCAACAAATCAGTAGATGTTATAACTATATATCATCTGCAGCAGCGTCACATGCAAACCTTTTTTGTGTGTGTGTGTGTGTGTGCTGCATGCATCTGGCATTTGATTTTCAGCCCACGGATGCTTTCTTCCTGCCATCCCTCACACAGAACTGTGTGAAATGGTGTCAGTCCTGGTCTCTATCCTTCTCTCTCTAATCTCTGTGGAAAGCATGAGCTGGCGTCAATTCCTCCCGCTACCCCATAGCCTGCTGGTTCACTACCTAACCCACCCACTCGCCCGCCTGACATTAGAAATTCTGTTTATAGCGTTCTCTGGCTTCTCGAGCGCAGGGCCCATCAGGAGCATCTCAGCACCCTTTGAGGAAAGGATAACCAACATCTCCCCTCTCCAGCCTCAGACTCCCCATGTTCAGTGACATCAATGAATCCCTTTGATGTGCCAAGATGAATATGTGTGCAAGTGTTTTTTTTTTATTTTTTAAAATCAATTTATGTGTTTTTCTCGTTTGCTGCTTTTGGCCAGAACTGCTGCTCAGTTTGGTACACTGCTTATTCTCCTTTAAAAACAACAACGAGAACAACAACAAAAACAGGAGAACTTGTGTTTAAGTCGAGATACATTCGGCCAAACAGGTGAACATCCTAACGCTTCGGAGCGCACGCCGATGTCTCCGCTGTTCTAGTCTCGAAACACAAAACTCTCGTTGTAGAATTAAATATATGAGATAGGCGTTCCTGTGAACAAACAGAGAGTCGTGTCTACACATGTCCTTACTCTGCGTTCAAACAATTGCAATGCTTAGTGGATAATCTCTGCATCGTGAATCTATTGTGAGACTCAAATATAGTTTAGTTAGAAGCAATGGAAAGCCAAAGCTTGCTTTGTTTGTCACTTGTTTTTTTGGTCAAACTGTTGCATGTGAAAATAAAGAAGAAGAAGCTGTTTTTAGAGCAAATTAAAGCTGGTATGAATCGTGTGCGTGCGTCTGTCCTCATACAAATGGAGAGGGAATATTATTCTTAATACGGTTTGTCAGAGCTGGAGTTGGAGCAACTGTATTGGATACTATTTTTAAATGACTAAATTACCTGTGCTAGACAAATGTCGGATGACATATTGGTCTGGCTTTAATTATACTTGCAGCTAATCGTAATTATTATGTTTATGATCCAGCCAGTTGAATGAAGGTGGATTAACTGTGTAATACGACAAAGAAAGCAGAAGAACTTCAGATTTTTTGTCTGGATAGGCTAAATTAGTCTTATCAGTTAACCAGTCTTTTCACCTCCAGTACACGGCTTCTCCGTGAAAGCTAAAGATAAAATCATAACGATAATGATCCCTGCCATAGCAGTCTAACTGGTAGATTAAGGTAGAGTGACTGTTTCCCTATATAAGTGTTTGTGTGCCCATGCATACCCATAACCACTACTGTTTTGGTCGCATAAAGAAATGTTTTCTCTCTATAATTGTACCTCAAACTCCTTGCTAGTAAAATGTGATTGTACAGCAGGAAGAAAAAAAAAAAAACACTCTAAACAGGGTTTCATCAGTCTGGTATTCCAAGCAGCTGTTTTCAGTTTAAGCACTGCAGGCAGCAGCAGAGGGAGAGAGAGCAGGCATGAGGAGAGATCGTTGATGAGATGTGGTGGTAGAAGCATAAACTGGGGCAGATACGGGTGCTGCTATTCCTTTGCCTGTTATCCTGTGGTGGGCTGCCTTCCAGACCTTGAGGCACTCACTTATCTGAGGGATTCTGTCTCCCACAGAGCACAGCTTCTTCTTCGTAGCCCACAATGCCTTACCATTACCTTACAGTCACAACCCAGTCAACAACAGCAGGAGGATATCAGATCATGTGCGTGTAGCATCAGTACTACTGAGATTTACACCAGGCCTCGCTTCGGTTCATATGCAGGGCATGGAAGTGCTCTCTGCGCGCACGGCCCAATAAAGGCATGCGTATGCGTTGTACCAGGGAGGCTGTAGTGTCATACTAAATTAAGAAGTGGATGGACATCCTTCCAGAATGAGGTTAGTTGACTGCAAGCAGAGCAGCTGTTCTTCTGGTTGAGGTTATAAATCAGCTATGCCGCTTCCCACTGAGTTAAATGGTGGAGCAGGTTTGGGAGAGCTGTTGGAGCTCGTAGCCCACTGACAGATACATGTCACACATCCGCACGTTGCAGCCGTACACAACGCGTGACCTGTTCTGCCCTGACATTTTAAGAGTTGGTTTAACCCGTGCGGCTTGTTACTTTACCCGTAAAGCAAATGCATCTCTCACTTTGTCACGCATTTTAAGTTGCCGCATGATGATTTCTTGCACGTCGTCGTATTGAAATAGACCAAAACTTGCACAAGCTTGACTATAGCGTCATCACTGTAACCGATAAGACTGACGCGCCATCTGCAAACTGAATTTAGCTCTGGTAGCGCGTAAGTAATGGATCGTATATTTGACTGTATAAATAAAGACGGGGAGCTAACGTCACGTGTTTAATACATTTATTTAGACACACTCGCATTTTACCCTGGGGTAGATGTATGTCACAGAAGCATTATTTCACTCTGCTGTTTTAGCCGTTATTGGAACGTGTCCGTGCAATCTTCATTGGTTTGCATTTTATCATTAAAAAATTGGCTGCAACATGTCAAAGAAGTTCTGCACTGCCACGATTTATTTGGTCAACTTAAGTGTGTGTTTTTTAAGTTAAGTTTACAAAATGTTCAT
>VURO01019919.1:13018-23431 GCA_015108175.1 Pelvicachromis taeniatus
CCCCGGGGTTTTTTTTAAAAAAATTTTTTCCCCCCCCCTTTCCCCCCCCGTTTTTTTGGCCCACCCCCCCCCCCCCCCCCCTCCTCTCTCTCTCTCTCCAGTCACTCCCTCCTATTCTCTCTCTCTCTCTCTCTGAGCAGCTTACAGTCCTTGGGTTAACATTTAATTGTTTGCAGAAGTGTGCAGCTTGGATTGAGTGGAAGCTTGTTGCATTGTGGCACAGTGTCGCAGAAACAGTTCTCCATGAAAGATAAACTTTCCTACTTTTTTAAAAAGCTGTTCGTAAAACCCCCTCTTTTTTTTTTTCCTGTCGCGTGGTGCGAGTTAAACGTGCAGAATGGGACGTGAGCGTTTTTGTTTTCAGCTCCCTGATACTGTGGTTCATGCTCTGCATTCCTGAATACTATGTAATTGTAAGGGGGCCTCTCCTCAACCCTGTCCCTGGGAATCTGATATTTACAGCAGCCCCTGATCATAATCACCTTGCCCCTCTCATTAAATTGTATTGAAAGTGAAAGATAGCAGCAGCTGTATTGTTTTAGGTAGCATGTCCAGCCTCAAGGTCTCAGTGGTCTGGTTAATGTCATGAAGATTCTTTCTTTTAAAGATTGTGACAACCTGTATAAATTAATATTAGTTGCTCAAAACTGGCTGTGTTTTCCAAAAATATGTAAAAAGTGATTTATTCCATTTTAACATAACATAAATATATATCCTCAGGCAGTTGATGGTACTCTGCTTATGTTCCTGCTTCATTGTTTTGCTTTCAAGAGACCTGCTGAACCATAAAGAGGTAAAGGACCTAATGACCCATCCTCATCCCGCCTTGTGATTCCTCTATAGGCTTTTCTTCATGCCGTGAACGTGTAGGTTTTGTCTTGACGGGTTTCAGGCTTTTCGAAGTTTCAGTGATATAAGAAGAGCCCTGCACGGGGACAAATTTATAGACAAGCCTATTGCTATATCGTGATTTAGCACTCAATATCAGCACGATGAAAATGAAGCCTGGAGATTGCAAGGTAATGACTTTAACAAATGTTTCAGGTATTAAAACAAAACACAAAAAAAACCCCGCTGGCAGTCTTCCAGACCTCCCTGCAGTCTGCTGACAGTACGCATAACTAATCCTGGGGAATGTCATGGCAATTTTGTGCTGTGTCACACATTGTGGAGTGCTTTTACTGTTCCATTCAAAAGCTACATTGTGGAACATGTAGCAAATTTCTTGATTTTTTGAATATGGTTTGTATGACTGTTAGAATTTAAAAACAGCGACATGTAAATGGAAATGAATTGATTCCACGTTAAAGTGACTGATTTCACATCTTTGCCACCTTAAATTATATGGCCCCAGTCCCTCTCTGGGTCCCCTGTGTTTGAGGACTGACTATGGCTGAAACGTACCTGTGGCATTTGAACGTGTGTGTGAGCAGGAGAGAGCTGGAGGAGAGTGGAGGGAGTGGTGTTTGCAGGGAGGTGATAGGGATGTCAGGTAGTAAAAACTGAGATGAGGCAGGGCCCAGAAGTCTGCGGGGCCTGGAGATTTGCGCTTTAGCACTCAAGAGAGCAAACACAGGAGGCATCTGCAGGCAGCTGTGTGTGTGTGTGCGTGTGTGTGTGTGTGTCGGGGGGTGGGGGGGCTGCTGCTGCTGCTGCTCAGGACAGGGGGTTGGGGGAGTGGAGCTGGGTGGTGGTTAAGAGACAGAGGGGAGGGGGGTAGGACTTGCAGAGTGAACACAATCAGCCCTCTGTTTTCATAAGACTTGTGGTATGTGAGAGCAGAAACAAATGTGTTTAATTTAGGCTCTTTTTTTCCTCCTTCTCTCTCGCTCTCTCTCTCTCTCGCTTGCCTTCTCCACTACACCCACTTATGCCCACCTCAGTTTTTCAAAACTGACTCCCCCCCTTCACGACACTTTGCTGCCTCTCCTCTAGCCCTGTCAGCTACTCTTGGGAAGTTAAAAAAAAAAAAGAGAGAGAAACAATTGTGCTCTGTCAGTGGGGAAAAAAAGGTGCACTTTTAGACGTACGTGTGTTTACTCTGGGAGGCTGGGCGTAAATATTTATTTGCAATTTCTGGAAAAAGAAGAGAGAGGGGTTATTTTTATGTCTTCCCTGTGTATTTGGGAGTGATTACCACGCTGTGGTATTTGCCCCGTTCAGCGCGAGGGGTGGGGGTGCATGCAGAACTTATTATTGCCTCCTAAACGCCTTGGCAAGAAAACGCAGCATTATATTGGTAACCCACGCTGTCTCCGGTCAATTTGTGTTTGGTCATAAATGAAAAATTCAGGTCTCACTTGTGTGTCATTGGCATAGTGTTGACACACACACACACACACACACATGGATTTGTCCACACGCATCTACACATTTGATTTCTAAGTCGAGCTTTACTGTAAACAACCAGCCGACTGCTGGTAACCACCTCGTGTTCTGGAGTTAATTATACAGACGTTTACAGCTGTGAATTTCAATGAAACAAGGCTACTCCCCAAATAATAAAATAAAGCTGCGTTCCTGCGCGACTGGACAAACAATGCCGCGGGCCGTTGAGCAGAAAGGATATCTTTGACATTAAAGGGTTAGCCTGTCTTGACATCGGATCACAGTGACATTAGCAGGGAGCAGTTCGTGACAATCGAAAGCAGATCGCCAAAGGTGCAGAAAACCACATAACTGACTTCACATAATTAACTTTGAATAGCTTTGCACCCTACTCTCTGTCTTTATGAGATGGCCTTGCTCTTACCAGATGTATAATTATTTTCTCCTGCGTCTAATTACACAGTGAGTTTTTATGTGACCTGCTGTTGTGCTCTGTAACAAAATTACTCACTTATTCCTGACTGTACCCTCACTTTAGCTTTAAATGGCTGATTAAAATTACCTGAAATCCAAGGAGGAGAACAATGGCGGCTTCATTCTAACACACACATTGCAGTTAACGTTGGTTACACTCTAGATGCAGGAAGCAATAACTCAGGACCATGTCATGCTAAAGGAAGACAAAAAAAAAAAGTAACCTCATGAAACAAATAATTGCTTGAGTTGCAGAAATGCAAACGCCTGCTGAAGTTGCAGCTCACTCACTGAGACAGAATGTTAAAGAAGCTTTTTATGGGGGTTTGTCTTGGCCTTGTATTCTGTTAATGCTGTTTTATTACTGAAACAGCAATAAATTGACTCCAAGGACTTTTCAAATAAACCCGGTTTGCTGGTGAGTTTGGCCTTGTGCAGAATACACATGAGGTAGTCATATGACGGCATCGCTCATTGAGTATTTTAAAGCTGAGACCTTTTGAGAAAAGCGCAAACCCACGTATCTTGCCTGTTTTCGGAAGAGCGCGTCAGCGCTGCGTACGTCTGACATACAGTGCGTATCCCATACACGCTGGATTCGCAGCCAGTTCGGGGAACCGTCTTGGAAATGTCGGAAGAACCTTGACGCTGCGCTGTCAGGACCTCCCCGGCGCTGCCTCCCCTCGCTCTCCTCGCGCCCCTTTTTTTGCACTAATAGTTCTTTTGTGTACAAGAGCATGTTAAGAGGCCAATGAGCCTGGCCTTAATAGGCCACGTCGCCATAGAAACCACAGCACTCTGGATGTCTGACCTTTGACCCAGTTTTTCTACTGGCTGTGAATAAGAGTGCAGGACGACCAACCGGGTCACAATAGAAGCCTGGCAAACCGAGGGAGTGCCCCTGTCATAGTCACTTAACTTCATTCCTCTGTGGGCTAATGGACACTTCAAATGTGGTAGCCATTAGCAGCATGCTATTTCCAGTGCAGCAACACAGGCTTCTCACGGTTAATGCAGTATAAACCAGGCTTCAACCCAAAGGGACGAAAGTTTTTTATGGGTGCCTAATGTAACTGTATTTATACTCCATGTACTCTACATTAAAAATATCGCCATAGCTTACGCGCTCACCAAACTACTGATGCTTTTTTTTAACCTTCCTTTAAGACAGCTCTAATTAACAACACCCCCCTTCCCCACTACCACCAACACTACTATTGCATACGTACCTCACAGTGGACTAGTTAAAAAGCCCCACATTCAGTACAAACTTGCAGTAGCTTCATTCGCAGACGCATTACAGGTGTTACCAGCTGAATTGCTTGTCATTTCCCCATCAATTACACGCTAATTAGCACAATGACTTCCAAAGTTTGCTTAAGAATTGTCTGCGTAATTGTCCTTAATGTCGACAAACAATGGCGTTTAATGCAAACTCTGAGACAAAGGCGGGTGCTACCTATCGCACTTTCCTTTGTGCCGTAAAGCTTTTAATTGTGTTTCATGCATAGATCGGGTTTAGGTGTCAATAGCCCCGCGTGGAGCAGGTGATATCAGCAGAGAAAACCTGGGAGGGACTGTTCCTGCGGGGAGCCTGACAGGGTTATTGTCTGAAGTTGCTGTTCATATGGGCCGGGGGGACGGTAATTAACACCTCAGCCAAACAGCAAGCTGTGTGGCCCATTTGTTTTCTGTTGGGGAGGAGGGTTAAAAGAAAACAATGGGGAGGAGTTCTCCACACAGTAGGTGATTGACATTATCTGCCGGGGTGATCCGTGGAGGCATTCCTGCTGCTCGGCTATTCACCACAAGTTGGGCAAAGCCACTTTTACAAGCAACAGGCCACGTCTGAGCTGCCACTTTATGCATATTCACTCCTTTATTTGTTGCCTGTCTGACTGTTTTTCTGTTGATTTGAGTGAGTTAATCTAATTCAGCATATCATGCTAAATGGAATGGGGCTCATATAAGGCTTTTCTACTCCAGGTGAGCACTCAAAGCGCTTTTTGCCACAAGCCACATTTGCCTATTCACGCACATTCAAACAGTGCTTTATTTTATGCTTTTAAGTCCTTTATAACTGAGTAACATTTGCGGTGGGGGTGGGGGGGGGGGGGGGGGTCCATGCATTAAAACACCTCCTGATCCACCACTAATACATATTCAAAATCCTGTGATTCGTTTTAGATAATATAACATTACCTAAAATTATGCTTAATATTACTCCTCAGTGCGACCTTTAAGTTGACAGATAGTTGTTAGCAAAAGTTTGGATTTTTTTTTTCTGTCTCTTTGGCAGACTGTCTGACTTAGTTTGACAGCAAATGTCCAGACATCTGTCTCTTCTCCGTGCTCCGCTGTTGGCCTGCAGTATGGCAGCACACACTTCAGAGATGACAAAGACTCTTGGCTGTGTTTTCCTCTGCTCTGTGAGAGCAATGTAACAATTAGAACCCATCTCTGGCAGGCCACATGCCCCCGAGCATATGTTGTATTCTCTGTGTTCAAAAACCCAAACGCCTCCAGTGCAGCTTTTTTGGAAAATTTCAGTGGCATCACTGCCACCTTTGTTGCATCTGGGTCCTGTAAAAGTAGCACATTCTACTGATGTCTATTCTGAGTGTTGGAGGCAGCAGGGAAGGCTGGAAGACAATTAGAGAGTTACGAAAATGGATCAGCTAAACTTCACTTTAGTTACACACTTCTTTCAGTACTCTGTCCGAGTGTGTTTACCAGAGCTTCCAGCTCCCATGCTGAAACAGGCATTGCTATGAGACCTCAACCATATGGCTGTGTTTGTTTCTAATAAAATAAGGGCACGTGTAAAGCATTTCCAAATGTCTTGCAGTTTAATTTCTATTAGGTTATCTCCTGTTTCAGTCTTTTACAAACATCTAGTACCTCTTAAGCCACGGCATTTGAATCAGCCACTTAAAAAAATGCTGGCTCTTATTCCAGAGTGCAAACTTTCTTCTGACACTTTACCTGTTTTTTTTTTTCTCTTTCCTTCTGCACTGCAACACAGAGAAAGTTTTTGCTAAGCAGCATGGCCCCCAATTCCTCGCCTTTTGTTTCCCCGAAGCAACTCACAGACCCGAACACCCTCCCTCTCTCCCTCTCATGTGTGAGTGAGCGGTGTGTAGCTCAAAGTGTGGACTGGAGCTAATGTGACAGTGTGCGGCTGGCATTACCTGGCTGGATGTTTCGGGGAGTGTGTGAACAGTTGCTACATAGGGCACGCTGGCAATTAAAAGAAAAGTAGGTGCTCAGAAAAAAGTGCCCGGGGGCATGTTCCTCAGTCCTGGCAGAAGCTGTCAAATAAGGGATGGATTGGGTGGGAGAGCCGGGGTGGGCACGGCCGGGCCAGACCAAACGCTCACAATAGCGCTCGTTTCATTTGTGGAAGGACTCATGATTGACATAGATTAGACAGAGAAAACTGCATTGTTTTGGATTTTCTCTCCGGAGAGTAGCATTCATTAGGCACTATGCACACAGCAGAGTAAAGTTTCAATAGGGAGCTAGGAGCCTTTAAAAGCAACTGCCTCCTGACAGTTGTATGGACTTGGGCCCATTAGTTGGAACCTACGATTCAGCCTTGAGCAGTATAGTGAAAATGAAGAGGGCTGATGTCAACTCCAAGAATTTCCCCCCTTTTCGAAGGGGAAAAAAAAAGGTCCCCTCCCCCTACCTTAGTGCTCTGTTGGACCCCAGCTGTCAGGAAACAATACCCTCTGCCTGCTCCGACAAACTAATTCCTGAAAATGTTTTTTTTTTCTTCCCTCCTCTCCCTTTTCCCTCTCCTGCCATAATGTCTTTTCCATTTTTAACCCACAGCCATCCAAGCTTCCTTCCTCCTTACAAACCCGGAGTGATGAATGGAGTTTTAAAAATCAAAACCTGAATGCACAACTCCTCTAGTTTGCCTCTTTGTCGTCATTTGCCCAGCACCGACTTTCAGAAAGTGGACAAAGCTTTGCATATATTCTTTAGCTGATTTTTTCAAGCTTTTTAAAAAAAAAAAGTTTTTAAGTGACAGCTACCATTAATGACCTTCTTTATTAGCGAGATGTTTCCAGTGGGCGGACTTTTTTTTGCATTGGAAGTCATAAGTGCAGTCTTATTCATAAAACAATGATAGTTTACTGCAGACTGATAACAGTGGATGCATGGGGAGATTGCGCAACAACACGTGACAGAATTTATAACGCTCTATGGCTAAAAAACTACCGAAATAATGACTTGCGAAGGCTTTATGTGTCCACTCAACATGTTCATAAATGAACAACAACAAAAAACACTACCTATAAAATAAAAGTCATGATTAATTTTAAATTGTACCAGGGAGAAAATCCACATGCATGACAAGCTGCTGTATCCGGTATTTAAGCTGATTCATAAACCAGATGGTTGGAGCTCGCTGGCTTCATGCTATCTACATTGCTGTGGGACAGGAAAAAAAAATGCTCAGCTTGTAGCGTCGAGCAGTGAAACCTCTCCTTGAGCATGCATTTCTCACAAAGGGAGAGAAGAACAGTATTAATCTGACAAACAGTTGCAGATTTCTGTCTAGCAAATGCCAAAAAGAAGATTATGATTACTTTCATATTTAAAAAATTGTGGGGGGAAAAGAAACGAGCAGGGGCTGCGATCAGGTCAAAAGGCCATACGGATTGAGGTGGGTAGTCAGGAGTCTTTTGCTGATCTTTAGATGGTTCTTCCTCTTCCTTCCAGCTGTCTCTTCCCACCCGCTCAGCGATGGGCGCCCACAGCTGGCCTCTTGTTTTTCCCTGACAAACGGCAATTTCACAGTCCTCCACCAGTCCGTTGTGTTCACATCGCTCTTCCTACTCTCCGCTGTGCCAGAACTCACTGTCAGACTCCAGCAGCACTGCGGGTCTCGTACAGGTGTCTGCTGGAGATCTCTGTGGGTTTGACACCATTTATGCCACTTTTGCACTCTGTAGAAAAAAAAAGCTTGGACTGCCTACACTCACATGAGAGAGTGACTTTTGCACATGAGACTCTATTTTTGAATGCATTTTGTTAAATCCATATATTTTCTTTTCTTTTTTTGTTTTGTTTTTTGTAACCCCATTTCCCTGTAGTGTATACTTGCTGTGATTCAACTCTGCTTCTTTTCTTTTTTTTTCTCTCACTTGCAGTACTTGCAGATGAAATGGCCACTTCTAGACGTCCCGGGATCGGCAGGACTAAAGGATTCTCGCTCTCCTACACCCGGCCATTTAGTAAGTAAATCTCACAACAGAACAAAATTCAAGCCAGACAACGATAAGATGTGCAAGTGGGGTTTGAGTCAGAATTCTTGGTATTACCGATCATTGACAAACACTTTGAATTGCTGCACGCGCACGCTGCAAGTGTCGGACGTCTTCTGCAGGTTTGCTTCACTGCGTGCGTCAGAAATATTGTGGAATAAGTTAAGTGCTTGCTTGACAAGCAGCAGAACAGCTTGTATGAGGGATGAAATAAACACGGAGTAGAATTTCACACACTGCACAGCTCAGCTCAGCGAATCCATTAATGCGCACACCAGCAGAGTCCTGCTATTTACCCTCCCTTATTTTTGTGGCGCTAATAAGATGCTTCCTCCCGGCTGCATCCTACACGACATTAACCCAATTATCAAACAAATCATATAAATGTATTGAGGGAATCAATTTACTGCGAGCCGTATAAATGCTTTAATCAGACCATGAGTGTAATGCGATTATTCACAATAATGAAGTTATCGTGTGCATGCAAATCTGCCGGTTCCCATCCATCCATGTGCAGCTTCCCACCACAGCGTGCAACACCCGCAGTCCAGCTGCTCAGCAGCCTGTCTGTCTTTACCACAATAACTCAGTCTGCAGCATAAATCTCTCAAGTTTGATCCTTCCTGCCATTCCTCAACTTTCCCACACAGGTGTGAGCTAATCACGATGGCGTCTCACTCGGGTTAGACAATGCGGGGTCTCAGCAGACCTGTTTGGTTTGTGGCTTCACTGAGGGATGTGTGTGTTTTTTCAGATGGAAAACACGAGATAACGTGGAGCCTGAAGTTTACTATCTAGCATCTCACCTGCATGACTGCATCGGAGCGTTTTCTGGTTCGGGAAGTCAATTTTTTTAAACAGTGCAGAAAGTAGAAAGTCATTGTCACTGCTCTGTAGTTGAAAACAGTCGCCGTGACTCAGCCCCCTTGACCTTAAATCTTGACTAGACATGCTTGCTGCGTTTGCGGTTGAGCCGCTGAATCCTGTAATTGCACTGATGCATTTGACAAAGTCCTCATTGAGAGCAGTTAATGGGAAATTGTGAAGGAAACAGAGTTTGCTCATGGGACTGCAGTCCTGACTTTATGTCTCAATTAAAGATATTCTATTAGAAAAAATGCTGACCGATCAGTGACCCTTTTTGGTTTTCTTTTAGACTCTCAGCTGCTGCTTAGTGAAGTGTTGCTGTTTGGCCAGTACTGAACACTACAAAATTATCTCAATCCCCATTGTAGCAAGTAATAATTCACAGAAATGAATGTGATGACGGCAGTAGGATTTAAGGAAATTAAAGAACGTCGACTGAGGTTTAGTTCTGCGGTTGGATTGTTTCTGTTCTGTCCTTCAGTAGCTGTTGCTACTTTTTATGTGACTCTATTATGTCGTGTGGCCTTCCTGTCTTTGAATGCCATTAAACCAGAAAAGCTAGTACAGAAAGAAACAATGTAGAAGTCTGAGAATGTGGGGGATCGTTTTCTGGCAAAAACTGCCTGAATACAAAGTATCATTTGTTTTTGTGTACTTATATGTGTGTTTCTGTTTGGAACATGTGTTCTCTTTTCTTATGCATTTAAATGTTTTTATATATGCACAGTGGAAATTTAACATCTGTACAAGCTCTATACTGTTGTTGGCATTGTTAATACTAATACTGTTAAGACGGCAGTAATGGATGGGCGGCGCACTGTCAAATGTCACGTATGAAACGGAAAAATAATTACTCTTTTTTTGTGTGTCCTCTAAATCAGTGTCAGTGATGGGGAAGTTCATTGAAAGTGTAACTGCTTTCATTTTGTCATCTAGATGAGCAAGCTGCTACGCTCTATCTTGTGACCTGTAACCACAGGGTTATTTGATGTGGGGTGGGGAGATTGAGCGCTGGGTACGGCGCACTGTGGGCACCGAGGATAAAAAGTGAAACACCCCGCTGTGCCCTTACCACCCCAACTCACACCCACCCACCCCCCCTTCTGGGCCAGGTGCCCACATACTCCTCTGGTGTGCTGCTGCTGACAGGGAGCCAGGCTGATTATGTGCTCATTACTCCAGCCGAGGAGAGAGAAGGAGAGTGGGAGGGGAGCAGCAGGCTGGCTCCCCAGGCCTGCAGGCTCCCTAGGCCCCAACACTGCACTAATGAGAGCAGGGGGAGCGGATGGGCACACACGGGGGGCCAGGGATTACTGCCCAGGGCCAAGAGGAGCCAGAGAGAGAGACCCAAGGAGACGGTGAGGAGACCCCAGCAGGGACTCCTGAAGCGGACCTGTTCCCTGCGTATGTTAGATCTGACATTGTTGCTTTTTTTTTTTTTTTTTTTGAAGATGGACCGCCACAC
>VURO01019920.1:19186-54369 GCA_015108175.1 Pelvicachromis taeniatus
AGAAAAAATTTGCAAAAAAAAAAAAAAAAAAAAAAAAAAAAACCTAATTGTAGTGTAAATTTTACAATGTTACACAATAAAAAGCCAGCAGTATATTAATTGGTTAGAAATAGCAACACTTAGTTCATTTACCATTTCAAAATGCTTACACAGACAGTAATAAAACTGGAGCATGCACTTTATAAGACACCTACTACAACTATTTATTCATTAAAGCAAATACCTAATGAGCCAATCACGAGGAAGCAACCCAGTACATTTAGGTGTGTAAACATGGTCAAGATGACCTGCTGAAATATAAACTGAGGCTCAAGAAAGAGGATTTAAGTGACTTCAGTTGCAACAGTTTTCCTGGTTAAAATGCTTTGTTGATGAAGAATGGCCAGACTGGTCCGAGTTGATGGGAACTCAAGTGATCAACCCAGGTATGCAGAAGAGCATCTCTGAATGCACACCTCGTTGATTCTTGGAGCAGATGGGCTACAGCAGCAGAAGACCACACAGGTTACTACTTTTGTCAACTAAGAAGAGGAAACTGAGGCTGCAAATGCTGCTAATGCAATTTCCCCATTGTGGGACAAATAAAGGTTTTCTTATTATTCTTATTCTTAAATCATGTGGTATCCCCAAAAACTGGCAACAGAAGATTGGATAAGACACACTCTGGTCTGATAACTGGTCTGCAAACAACATAAAAGGGTGGATCCGTGCTTCAGGCATCTGGTGATGTGATGTGATGATGGGGGGCATTTTTTCAGCACACTTTGAGCCCCTTTGTACTGACTGAACATCCTCCAAAGGCCAACCTGGGTGTTTTTGGATGCCAATCTTCTAATGGGTATCGTTACCATTCACTCGAGCAGGATAACAGACCATGCCACAAAGCTCAGATCATCTCAAACTGGTGTCCTGAACATCACAGTGACATGATGGCTGCCCCTGCTTGAGCCTGTTGAAGGTTTCTTCCTGTTAAAAAGGAATTTTTCCTTCCCACTGTCACCAAAGTTCTTGGTGACATTATAGGGTCATGTGATTGCTGGGGTTTCACTGTTGTGTTTTTGCCATGAAGAATTAAATTAGTTCAGCTCTGCAGGAATATTTTGCACAGGCTTTTAGGGTTGTGAGGACCGAATCTGTCATGTACTATGACACTGAACAAATAAACATACTAGAAACTTGAGTAGCAGAAACACAAATTAGGTATCAGACATGCAGCTCCATCAAAAACGCCATAGAAGATGATCTACAAAGAAAGAAACCGTTACCATTTTATTAGTATTATTGGTATTAGTGCTGTATGTTCCTTTATAGCATTCATGTGATTTTTACTGCAGAGTTTCAAAGAGATAGCGTGATTTGTCAAAAGTGGAGGAAAAAGCAGAACACCAAAAAGCATTTTCTCCATTAGCCAAAATATCACATCAAACAAAATGCAATGCAATTTGTGTTGTTTTTTTTTTAATCACCATCAGTCCAGTAGTAGTGTGTGTTGTGGTTTAATGTTCTGTCTGCTTTGTGGTATCAGTACAGCTTATGTGTTTCTACAGATTAAACTTTGATGTGTTGCATAAAAGCTTTGTGGTAGATGGAAGGCAATTAAAAGTTACCCGCTGATGACTAATATCTTTGTTCCAATGAACTACACCTATAACCATTACCCATCTATACTTAAACATGTACTTATTTGTGTTTATTTTTGAGAAATTAAAAGTTCCTTTTATGTTCAAATGCACTGTTTGTGTAATGTTTCAGGAAATTACCACTGCACTGTGGCTGCAACCACATACTTCATTAACTGCTTGTCAAACTATTATCTTCATTCCCTCAGACTGTATCAGATCTCTGCCTGTACTTGCCAAAGCTGAAGACATTGTCCTCAGGGTTATTTATTATTTATTCAGTTTTTGTTAATAATCCAAACCTTCATTTTACTTACACATGAAAACAGACACCAGATATAGAAACCTGGCACTGTTGCCTGAAAACTGACCCTAAATGGTGATTTAGGGTCATGATTAAGCCTGCTGGGAAAAAGCATTTATTCTTTTTATTTATGCAAACAGGGAAGTAAGTTACATCAAATTTGTTTTTATTCATTGTGACGATCTGGCTATGCTGGCTGCCGCACGTGTGATAGAAGGAAGTTGAACATGCAAAACAATTGGATAGGTTGGCTCAGGTTCTAATTATACTCCAAATAACTTCAGTAAAAACTTTAGGTATCCAACCATTGTCTCTTAGCATGAGTCACTTTCATTACACCCTCTTTTCAAGCACACTGTTTAACCCCCAATGCTTTACCTCTCCACCTCTGCATGCACACATACATTAACACACACTGCTCTGCTGCATCGACTCTGACTCTCTTCAGGGACACCTACAGTACTGTCTCACTATGGCCTGTCAGCTGTCTTTTGAACAGCATTAGTGCATGTCATTTTCAGTGTCACACACCCTGTAGCCTGTCGCTCTGCTGATCACAGCAAATATAGACACAGCCTTACTTTGTTTGACATTGTGCAGGAAAGATAATTCCACAAACACATATGCAAAGCAAAACATACAGTAATGAACATTGTCATATGAGTACAGTTGGATATTGTGGATACAGGGCGTATCCTCTTAAATATTGAACCTTGCCAGTTATCTGTCTGAGCCCCACTCACTCTGCGGCGCTGAGACTCAGACTCACTAGAAGTAAAGCATCCTCTAGTGGTGATAAACCTAAGGTGCTCTTAAAGGGGGCTTGCTATCTTCTTCAGTGATATTTGTTATTTTATATCTGAAGTTTTAAAAAACAAACAAACCAAGAAAGCACAAGTACCTTTGCATGAAAAATATTCAGCATGCCATACATTTAAAACAATTCTTCAATCCATTCAAATTTCTGAAAGTATTATTATTTGCTCCATGTCATATGCATGATAACAGTGCTGCAATTAGGCAAATATAATCTGCCAATCAGGATTATTTTAATTTATCGTCAGTAATATAATCGGTAGTCTAATAAACACCAGGTCCCAGCATTCAAAACTTAAAAGCACCAAATTTCCAACTGGGAGAAGCTTGACTTTCCAGAAGAGGTGTCAATGACCACACTGCCCTGGGAGGACAGACCATCCATTTCCCATGAACTGAAGAAAGTGAAATACCAAGATCTAGTTGATGAGGTCATTGACTAAGGATGGCATGCAGTCTCACTCCCCTTCTAAGTCAGTCACCGTGGTTTCCTGGCACACATCAGTCCACTATTTCCTTCAAAAAATCTTCTTAGAGCACAAAGAACTGCAGAGAGCCATTGTGAAGATGACCACAGCAGCTAAAGGAGGGTTTTGGTTGATTCAGGTGGAAGCTTTCTGTAGTTGAAGACTCAACGTTGCTGTAAGGGCCATAATGATCGTGGCCCTGAGACATCTGCAGAAGATCAAAGCGACTACTGCTAGCAGGCCACTACATCCAGATTCTTCAGCCATTTAAACTTGTACCAAAGCACTTCTAGTGTTTACTTTACCTTAGTTACTGTTAGGTGTATAAATATTTGGATAGAGACAACTTTTAATTTTTGTTCTGTACATTACCGCAATGAACTTCAAACGAATCAACATGCAGCTGAAGTGCAGCTTTAATTCAGTGGGTTGAAGAAAAAGGTTAAAGAAAAACGATGAACTAAAGCATTTATAACACAACCCCTTCGATTCAGAGACTCAAAAGTAAAAAGACAAATTAAATAACTGAAAATAAAATATTCATTTCTAATACCTGAAGTCTTGAACTCATGGACATCACCAGATGCTGGGTTTCCTCCTTTTAAATGCTTTGCCAGGCCTTTACTGCTTTCAGCTGATATTTGTTTGTGTGACTTTCTGTCTGAAGTTTAGTCTTCAACAAGTGAAATGCATGCTCAGTTGAGGTTAAGATCAGGTGACTGACTTGGCTATTCTCCTGGGTTGCTTTGGCTGTGTGTTTTGGGTCATTGTCCATCTCAGTTATGAAACAATTAAGTTGACTGCATTGAGCTGGATTTGAGCTGACAGTATGACTCTGAACGCCTCAGAATTCATTTGGCTGCTTCTGTCCTGAGTCACATCATCAATAAACACTAGTGTCCCAGTGCCACTGACAGCCATTCAGCCATCACACGGCCGGTGCCGTGTTTTATAGATGATGTGGTATGCTTTGGATCATGAGCCGTTCCACATTTTCTCCATACTTTTTTTCTTGCCATCATTCTGATAGATGTTGATCTTGGTTTTATCTGTCCAAAGGATGTTTTTCCAGAATTGTGCTGGCTTTTTTAGATGTTTTTTGTTTTTGTTTTTTTAGCAAAGTCCAATCTAGCTTTTCTATTCTTCAGGCTTATGAGTCACATGCACTTTGTTTTTCTTTCATGCGGTCTTGTCTTTGCGGTAGGCTTGAAAATCAATATGCCTACCTTTTGGCTTATTCGGGCTTTGTCAGCTTCTAGATAGTAATGATTTAGCATGACCCTGATGAGACGAACACAGCAGTCACGTAATAAAATAGTTCTTTGCAATTGTTGCTGGAGCTTGGGCCTCTTCAGAAGGTGTATGTAGAATAACAGTAGAAGAAGAAGTTATAACGTCCACTCTATCTTTAATCAATTTAACATCAAAAACAAAACTCTCTTTAATTCTGAAGTGGATGGCTGGACAGGATGTACTTTTTTAAACAACTGAACGAGCTTTGCTTAATAACTGTTTGTCATTATTGATTGATCTAACAAATTTCCTTCTTTCTTTCTTTCTTTTATTTTTTTTTTCTTAAGTCACAAAATCTGAAAAAAAAATAACATATTTAGTTTGCTATTTGAAAAGATGGCAAATATTCCCACGTGAGAAGCTGAAACCCAAGGGCGGAAGATTGATTTCAGAAATAGGAGGAGGTCAAAGGGGTTAAAAAAGAAAGAAACCAAGTGCCTGGAGACATCAGACCAAAAACTAATGTCTAAAAAACATAATCTAGCAGTACTAGTACTGCTAGTACTATGTAAATCTTGGTCATGCTACATTTCAGAAAGGAGGAATAAATGAGCTAATGATCATAAGTTGTTAGCCAATGAGCATGTGGTGTCACAGTCACACCTGCTACTCTGTAATCACATCCAATAGCAAAGCACCAAGATTGCAATGGTAGAAACCCTCATATCAAAGCTTCAGAATGGGAGTTTCTAAACCTTTGGTGATGGTGTTCGGGTCTGTGTTTTATACTGTCTGTGACCCAAAATGCAGGCACTGGCTGTGATATGAGTGAGCTCTTATTCAACAGGCTGAAAAAACACAAACAAAAGCAAGGCGCACTAAGAAAAACCTAAACTGGAAAGAACCTAACAAACAAAACCGAAAACCAAACTCACATGGAGGAACACACGGCAGTAACACAGACAGACCAGCGACAAGCACAAGAGAACACACATGTTAAATACACAAAGGGAAACGAGGAAACGGCACACAGGAGGGAGACACAGCTGAACCTAATTGACATGATGAGGCAGGGAGGATGCAACTGAATACACTGACATAAGACCCAGACCTTCACAATAAAACAGGAAACACACATGCAAAGACAGACTCAGAGACATGGGCTTTACACAGAGGCCTGACTAAACTGGAACAGAGGGAACACACAGACAGGGACCAAAGCCTAGAACTAGAATCAACCCAAATACACAATCAGAAAATCCTAGAATATAATAATAATAATAATAATAATAATAATAATAATAATAATAATAATAATAATAATAATAATAATAATAATAATAATAAACAAAATGCTGGGTCACTGACCAATCTGCTAATTAGTACTAACTACTAAAATACTAGAATTAAACTCAGAAAGATACTAAAGCACAAACTTTTTGATTGGGCTGTATCACCGAGTAAGTTATATAATAGTCGTCACACAGCTCCATTAAAAAAATACTCTTTAAAATTTCTAACAACACAAACATGGTTAAGTAATCCAATTCAGTTATTTCATTTACTGGAGGTGAGGCCTACAAGACAGCTGTCTGTGTCAAGACAAAGCAAAGCCAAAGGCAACCATGCACCTAACTCTGATGACTTATAAAATAAGCCATTATTAAAGAATTATCAGTGCCAGGCTGCAGACGTTTTTAAATGCTGTAAAGGAGGGCATTTAAACACTGGAGTCTCTAGGGATTAAGTTACTTTTGGAGCGAGCCTCAAATGCCCACTAAGGAAATTAATTCTTGTGCAGTGGTTCTCTTTATCTTCTGTGGAGTTCCCCCATAAACAAAGGAGAAGATTATCAAAATTGTTGCCACATAATTTTCTGTCTAAATCATTCGTGTTTAAAATAAATGAATTAATTAAAAAAAAAAAAAAAACGTCCCCCCTTTTCTCTACCATTTCCCTGAATAATCTGTGAGCAGATTAAAACACACTGAAACCACTGAACCCACTACACTGGTGGCCACAGCACACGTGGAAAATCCACCTCCAGACAAACAAAAACACAGAGACTACGCGTGCACGCACTCGTCTTGTCCAGTTAATGTATGTGATGATGCTTCTGTCTGATGCCCACGCCCACACACACACACACACACACGCACACGCACACACAAACACACACACACACGCAAACACTAAAGGTCTGAGGAAAGTGAGTAAGGTAGGTGGGGTGGGGTAGGGTGGGGGCAAGCAATCCAGTAAAAAGCATTCCTTTAGACCCTCGCTCATGGTGGGTGGCCTGGTTGGATGCTGTACCACCGAGATGACAGCTTCATTTTAAAAAAAAGAGAGAGAATAGAAATAATCCTTCATAGCCATCGTGTCTCCAGATGTCGTCCTGTGTTACAGACCCTGACACACTTAAGAGGCTCCTGAAAATTTCTAGCAACTGCTCAAGCTGCTTAAATCCAAATGATCCTTGACCACAGCTGCTTTTAGGCCTTTCCCAGCTGTTTCTTCTACTCCACAATACATTTATCTGCCTTGATTTGTTGTTTTTAATCAAAGAAGCTATTTTGATCAAAGTTCACAAAGTTATTCTTTTAAAATCAAGCTGAACAGGCCCGTCTGCACGAGTCGGAATCAATGATTCATTTAGTGTGCGTGTAAAGAGAAGAGTTTCTGCACACTCTGTCAGTCGCTCGCTTAGCCAGCCATGGCAAGCTTAAACTGGCAGGACAGCCAACCACTCCATCATTTTTGACACCTGAATCCGCCGCAGCTCTTAATGCATGAATGGCAGGCTGCATCTCTCTTCTGGCCAACCCCAAACCGCAGCAGACCACAAAGAACCCACACCAATCACAGACGTGTTCCTCACATTCAGGGAAGGTGAGGGAACAACAAGTATCAAATCCTGCTACCACCCACATGCTGCGGTGCATCAATGCTGGTTCTGCTGTCTACGCTCATCTGTAACATGTCTTATTGTGTAGGGACACCAGCAACACCACGCAGGACAATGCAGCAGCGTCCCACTGCTAAATCAACATCTCGAGGTTTCCACACACAGCAAACACAATGAGCGGCCAATTTATTATGTACATGTAGATAACTGTGCACTGAAAACAGCCCTAACGTAACAAATGTATTATTTTATATTTTCATGGCGCTGTTTAAGTGTACTGAATTTGATTTTCTCTAATAATTAATCCCTTCTAATTCATAATTAGAACATGTACATAATCATTTTAATCATTGTTTGCTTGTTTTTCAAACGTATACATTTGATAAATGTTACTGCTTTCTTTTCTTTTTTTAAACTGCACTATAGAAATTAATTTAAGAGTAAATACACTGAAATTGAAAGGCATCATCTGCACTACATACACGTCTATAATAAAGCCATTAAAAAACAAATTCTAGATATACTAGCTTTGATAAGTGTAGCTAAAGAAAATTAAGAATCATGTTAGGGAAATTATATTTATCTGATAAAATAAACCACTTCCTAAAATTAAGGCCCTGTACTGTGTGAAAATAGAATACATTTGATAATATAAACATATAAATTTAACTGAATACCGTCCTTAACAAACAAAACAAACAAGGAACTAATTTTACATCGAGGGCCACTTGTGGCCTGAAAAGTGAAAGTCCTCTTTCTGGCAGTGTCTCTGATATATCTTAATATAAGTGTTTGCTTAGATATTAATACCTCAGTGTACCGTACTTCAGAGTGTTTTCTATCACTGCTTTAATGTACATTGTTAAACATAATGAAAAACGTGTTTTCTTTACTTTGAAACTAATGAAGGTAACAATAGTTCAGGATTAGTATTTCTGTGGCATACAAACACACACAGGCATCCTCATTGTCATCCTCTCCCTATGTTTACCTGTGGTAGAAAATAATACAGTAATTGTCGTGTTTGAGTACATATTGACTTGTGTGCAGTTTTTGTTTTCACTTGACATTTTTCCACTACAGTTTGAGAAAAAATTTTGTACTTTTTAAACCACAGCATGATAAGGTTTTAAAATACCAGCACAACAGTGTATTAAAAACAT
Source organism: Pelvicachromis taeniatus (assembly GCA_015108175.1). Classification (NCBI taxonomy): domain Eukaryota; kingdom Metazoa; phylum Chordata; class Actinopteri; order Cichliformes; family Cichlidae; genus Pelvicachromis; species Pelvicachromis taeniatus. Next base: position 27,694 of record VURO01019920.1, read on the forward strand.
TAACACCCTTTAACAGTAAAATGCATTTAAGGAATAAATTGATTTGTGTTAATAATCTGATTAAAAGTCAGATATCTGAGGATCTGATTGCTCCTCTCTAATCTTCTGTCCCTTCTCACACACTTAAATAACACTAACAAGAGAAAACAACAAGTTAACAAAAATAAAGGAAAGAAAGAAACTAATAAAATAGTTACATCTGCAGAGCACTAACACACACACACACACACACACACACGCACACACTTTGAGAAGCAGCTGTTACTGGGAGTGTGCCATTGTGTGTCGCTACATGTTTTCCTGTGGTGTTCATACATAGTTTCTCTATTCAGCAGGGAAGCCCAGCTCTCAACACTAGACTGAGGCGGCTAATACCCCTGTCTGTCATAGCCGCTCAAAGAGCAAGTGATTGCAGATGACAAACAAGGTAGTAAGACAGGTCAGGTAGCTATGGCAGGAGCAAAGAAAGAAGAGGCAGGGACTTAAAGAAGTATGTAGGTACTACCAAGCAACAGTATTTTATGCATGTGCGTGGGTGTGTTCTTGAAAATTTGTTAGTCATACCATGAGGGTCTCTGAGGGTCTGACGCCACAGTCGGTTGTCAGCTCTGAGATTGTTTCTGGCCCTGGAATGACTTTCAGAGGCGAGGAGGTCTGTCACCCAGGACTGCTCACTGGAACTTAAAGAGAGTGAAAAACATGTGAGAGTTCTCAGAGTTTCCGACTTCCAGCTTTAAGGAGGCAATCTTGTGCTGTTGATTCAAAGAGAAGGAGAGACGGTGGCAGCGGTAACAACATTATGTACCATTATGGGAGATTTAATTCAGAGTTAAATGAAGCTAATAAGGATCAATTGGAGAAAAGTCGCGTTGCCAAAGAATTTTGAGGATAAAAATAAAAGAAAGTGTCATCACTTTATTTACTGTGTGCTGGTTTTCTTGACACGAATCACGGCATCACTTCAGCTCCTTGTGTAGTTTGAAATTAGTTAGTAAAAATGAGCAAATCAGTCAAATACACTAATAAAACTACAGTAATATTGGCTCACTGCAGCTGCCTAACAATGGTTCTCAAGGCAGAATCAAAACTGTAGATAGCAACATTTTTCTATAAAACCTAAGAAAACCCTCAGTGTGCTTTATATTTAGTTTCAAATATTAGAATGAAATTTGGGATTACAGGACTGACGTGTGGATAAACTGAATCCTGTAGCTGCTCTGCCAGCCAATCCTGTGTATCCAGTCCCCCATACCCAGCTTCTCAGGAACAATTACTCTTAGATTTGATTAATTCAGTAGTAATGTTGTTCTAACTTACATTCATTACAGAAATATTGTGTAACCACAGAAAAGGAAGCAACATCGCCCTTCACGTCTGATGAATACAACTCAACTTGATTCCACCCCCACACACACATCCTGTTTTGTAATAAAAGAAAGGTCTTCCTTGCCCTTCTTTGGAGACTTTTGCAGACATTCGCATAGAAACATGCAAAAGGAAACAACTTTCACGAGTAGAAACATAGCAGTTTCTTGCTGGAATAAAATTGGAAATTATTCGCTAAGGTTTCCAGCGTCAGAGCAGAAATCTAAATATGTGCAAATGTAAACAAATATGCAAAAAAAGGAACAAACAGACGTATTCCAATAAAACAAATGGAAAACATTCAAAAAGAGACGAACAGTGACATAAAAATTAAAACAGTGACTCCAAAAGAAATACTCACATAAGCGTGTACCAAAGCAGTTGATATCTGAGTCTGTTACTACTGTAAAACTATAATAAATGGGGTCATTAAGTTGTATTTACACTGCTGGGTGTAAAATCATTATTCAGAAAGGTTTTGTTCCGACACCTGTACACAGAATGAATCTGTGAATCAGGTAAGGAGTCAATGGAAAGTTCCTTCATGTTTAACACAGAACAATAAGCTTGTTCTCCACTGCATCTGGCTTTTTATGAAGAATAGGGTGGTTTGGCAGTGCTGAACACATTAAATTCAATGTAGCCTATTCCAGTTCTCCACAGTGGTTTAACCTATAAAGGCTTTTAAAGTGTGAGCCAACAGTAGACCAGGGAGAAGGGCTCTCATGACAAGTGGTGCCAGGTTAAGGGCCAGCCGCGCAGCATGCAAAACAGTGCAATGGGACAACATTTGGTGTGCAAATCCGTCAGTCCATTCAAATGGTCTGCCCAACAAAAAGTTGATACACAAACAAATCAATTAACCTGGGAGGGCGGGGAGGGGGGGGATCAGAATAGGTAGGGGAATAAAGGTGTTTCATAAGTTCACGTTTACAAAAGGGGCTCAAGGCTGACAACCTCAAAAGAATAGCTTGACATTTAAGATCAGATCACACACAATAAGATTACTTGTACTGCTCCAGATACCGTGACATTAAAGAGCGTCAGGATTTCCCCCGCTCGGCGTTAAGGAGGAGTCTCTGCGAGCCAGGCGGTAGAACCTGTCTGTTTCTGGATCTATTCTCCTGCTTTAATCCCAGAGACAGTCACACCCATCACACTGCTATTGTGCAGCTGAAACTTCTCTATGCATGACAGAGTGTGGGTGCTCAAGATTATTGGCGTGTAAGCACGGCGTGAAACACACACACACACACACACTCACATGCACGCGCGCACGCACACACACACACCACTCAACTCAACTCAACAGCATGCATGCACATGATTTACAGTCGTTTGTTCTTTGTAATTTCTTCATTTTTTTTCTTACTCCTGCACATACAGGGTCTCAGTCCGGATTCAGGTGTGAACTGATCGAATGATTTCTTTGTTAGTCCCCTAGAAAGACTTGATCTTCACTGGGCAGTTAAGTGCCTAAGATGTAAAAATAAAGTCTGTCATTTGTTGGAAGAATCCAGAATAACTTGTCAAGCAACAAAACGTAATCCTATTGGGTAAAACTGATTCAGAATAGCCTTACGCACTCTCAGAATATAGAGTCGCAGAGTTATTTTAACTGAGGCTAAATCTTTAACCTTTTGTGTTATCTCTTATGCGCATAGGTTCAGTAATGAGGCAGCTGTATGTCTCCAAATGGGTAATTTCATTTAACTTGAGTTTTCACTGTCTGTCATCTGCCATCGACAACATTTTAATCCCCAGAGTAACTTCTGAGATCTGTGGCGAGAAAGACGAGCACTCAGATGAACGCAGAGATGATAATTTAGCCAGATTACACAGAATAAACCTTTTTATTATGATAGCTTTCCACCATGGATGAAAATCTACAAAGACAAAAAGCAAACCGCTCCCCATAAATTACATCTGTTTTTCGGTTGTATCAGCTTTATGTATTAGGACTGTTGATATTTGGATTATAATGGAGGCTTTTAATCTATGAACCTCTGATGACCTCCTTCTTCGTGTTTTTTTATGGATTAGAGTAGACACACAGTACATTATGCAAGTTCGTATAAACCCCCTGATGGCACAAACGGTGAATAGAGCAGGACAAGAACCTGTGGAAGCTAAACAAAGAAAAGGAAAGTTACTTTGCTTTAGGGCAAACTTCCACCTGCACCGACACAGACAGAAATCCCGGTTTTTGATGAGAGAGATTATCATTATTGTTCAATAGTATTTTCTCATCCTTCTGTCTCACTCAGTTGCTTGTAATGTCTCCTCAGCAGCTGACCCAGCATTAACCTGTATTTGTATCCATGTTTGACGATATTTGCCAGGCACAAGTCCAGCGCACCTCATGACAAATACCACAAACATCACCAATCATCCTGCCAGCCGAGCGCCGGGAGGATAAATCTGCAGTTATGTCACACACGCACTTTAAAAGGTTTTAAAACAGTCCTGCCCCAGGGTGGCTCAGTTTGATTTCATAAATGTAATAAATTTACAAATGCAAAAAGTTACACTGAAACAACACTGTTGTCCAGGTAATTACAGCAATTATACTGGTAGCAGCTCTTCAGAAGATTCAAGCCACAAAGGGAAAGATATGTTGTGTTTGAGTGCCTGATTGCTTGCACACAAGATGTGGCTTGCATTGGCTTTTTGCCTTAAGTACAGATAATCCACATGTGTCAGTGATTGAGGAGATACAAATCCCACAGTAACAGACACACAGGTGGCACTTGAAATAAACAGCATACCAGTCTAGATTTCTCCCTCTGTCTTACTTGGCAGTTACCATGCGAGGCTGAGTCAGAAGGCCGGCCTCCTTCTGCACAGCCCAGCAACAGGTATGCGTGAGACTTGCAACACCCAACATACTAGTGGCTCTCTCCTTTTAGCACACACACACACACACACACACACACACACACACACACACACACACACACACACGCGCGCGCGCGCAAGGACTGTTTTGAACCACATCCTGTTTGAGTGGTCATGCTCAAGTCGGTGAATGCATGCACGGAGATCATCTCACATTGCAAATAATCTAAAATCTACAGAGCAGAAAATGTTTTGCCTGATGTGCAAGCTTTCACTTCAACTCAGTATAAAAACTGAGCAATCACTTAGCAAAGTGATGAAGGGATGAATGTACAGTCGCTTTGGTTGCTGACCTCTTTGAAAAGACTCAAGGAGTCGTAGGATGAATAGAAGAAGCATTTTGTGTCATGATCTGATTGGATGAGTAACACTCACTTATCTGGAAAGCAAGCATATTCAGATTATGATGACCAGTAGTGAAATAGATACCTTGACTCTGTCTAACAATAGCAAAAGCCTGTTTTAACACTTTCAGCACATCTCATCTGCACCATATTTGGCATTTTATAACTCCAGTGAGTCATCAACTGTTTGGATACAATATTATAACGATCCCTTGAGTTAGTGAATTGATTTTAAATATCATAGCAGCAAGAATATGTTGGTTTTCGTATCAAATCAGTAACAATTTGGAAACATTTTAATGATTCATGATGACTGAAGGTAAGTCAGGTTTTATTTAAATGCCATTTGAAGTACATTGTTTCTTAGCTTCTATGGAGATTTATGCATTTCTTCTGCATATTGTTTTGGTTGCAATTTATTCTATATCATTATTTTATCAACAGGAATAGAAGATTTTTGAACTCCTTGAACATATTTTTATTTCTATAAAAAGTCGGACCTGAAATTTATACTTTTCTAAAAGAAGAAAAACAGAATTTAATTACACACATCACTGAAAAATACATTTGGTCATTTATCAGTTGTGGGAAATTAGTTGATATTAAACATACTATGTGTACAAAGGTTGTTTTTTTTTAAGTCACCTACAAGAGCTGCTCAGTCATGGAAACCTGTGACAGTAAACAGTTTTTGTATTGATTTTTTAAACCGCCAGAGGAGGTTTAAAACTCTTTTATGCACTCAGTGTCCCCACTCTGTTACTTTACATGGTCCCCACTTTGTGGTCAGCCACAAAATAACATACTCATTGCAATGATTCCTAATGGCTCATTCACATCAGAGTAAAAGTAGGATGGCAATCTCTTTGTGACTAAGACAAACTGTCGATTGTGGTTCACACCCACAACCTGTGGGTAACCACTTTTGATTACAGGCTGTCTCCAAACAATGGCAGCCCAACTCAGACTGACTGCAGTGACGCTCAGACAGACCGGGGAGTGTTTGTACTGTACTGTATAAGAAACTCATCTTATCCTTTAAACATGGTTTTGGCATGTTATGCTGCAACGGCTTGAAATAATTGATGAAACAATACATTTTGAATTACACCAACAAGGTTTACAGGAAAATAAGATCTCTCCACAAATTAAATTTGAATAATTAAATTGGGTCATATGGAGCATGATCTTTTTACTTTTAGGTTTTGTGGGAAGATCTGCTCATCTTTGACATTATATTTACACAGAAATATAATAACTTCCAAATGATTAATAGACTTTTCTTACACTTATACCTTATGTTTATGTGTGCGCTGTGTGGTCCAATTAGATGTGGGACAAACTAAATGGTATTTTCCTCTGTATGAAAATCTATCATCTCTTCACATATAAAAAAATCAACTGGTCTAACATCATATAATGACAAACATGCATTTTCGGAGCCAAGGCCCTGTCCACAAGTGCTTTATCTGCAGAGCTTAAAAGATATGTCAGGTGTTTGACAGCTGGGAAAACACAACTGGGTGCTCAGGGATATCAGTGGAAGCAGGATGAATACCTGTACCTTCCTGCTTAGGAATCAGAGGATTTAGGCGGTGGTGAAAAGTTGTCAGCAATGCCACACAAAAGCCTTGTTGTGCACCACTGAAGGAGCAATGTTAAGATATGAGATGTAAAAAGTGAACTGCCCATTATTGTTGCAGTAACAGAGATAGGGTTGAGGCATGGCGCTCTCACAGACAAAAGGGAAAGCTGAGGCCACGTCAAGCCATACATTCAGTTAAACCTTTGGCCTATCTGTAACCTGTAACAGGTTGATACCTCTTAAAGTTTCTACAGTTAGTTTAATACTACAGTTAGCTTACATAAAATAATAAATAAATACAAATGTTCTCACCATTTTTTAAATTATAAACTAATTCCGACAGAGGCAGTTGTAGGTTTTGGTAGTTTTAGTTACTTGTCCATGATTGTGTGTATGTTCTGCAACCATCTGGCAACCAACAGCAACTATGGAAAAAAGTGTATTTCCCGACAGTTTGATAAAAACCTACTGAATCCTTTCGGTGCTAGCAGACACTGATAGTTAACATGGCAGTACCGAACCTCGATAGAGTGGGATGCAAACCAGAAACAGGGATGGTTCATCTTCAAAGCAAAAGTTGCATCTTTTGAAACATAGCTTTTACTTTTTAGGTGAATGGTCTTGCACTCTATGAAACTTTATGATTGCTCCGTTTGCCATCTACTATGCAAAGTACGGCTGACTGCTAATGTTTAAAGCAATTGTACACACTTTGTCCTGTTGCAGTATCCCCTCTGGAGCAGCAACCACTCACAAACAAGTTGGGGAATACACATTCTTCCTAGTGATCAGAGATTGCATTCAATATGGCGGACAATTCTTGAGCAATGAGTGCCCAACCTCATATGAGAAACTTTTATACATCTGTTAGACGTCACCTTAGCTAGTTTAGGTAACTGAACTGGGACGTTATATAGTGTAGATGGCTTTTGGTGCTTTCAGTGCAATTATCTGACAAATTATATGGCCTGTTGTGCAATTAACTATTGGCACCATATCCAAGACGTCCGTGTGAAATTCTGGTAATTCTTTTGTATTTTACTGAGCACTAATTAGCAGGTGGCTGTGTCAGTACGTCACACATAAGGGTATGCTTGCACCTAGATAACTATGTTTTCTGGCTTTACTTGATAACCCTGCACGCCATCCCATGAAGAGTCACTTCCAGCCAAAAAACAAAAAAGAAAGAAAAAGAAGTAGATGGCTCTGAGGCTTCAAAGGGTGATATCACAGTTGTTAGGCTATTCCAACCAATAGTAGTTGCAGTAGTGCTATATGTACCCTAATGATGTGAGCATTATCCTTGTCAAACTCTCAGCAAGAAAGTAAAATATCATACTTTATTACAAAAAATTTTCCTTTCAAATAAAGCTTAAAATAAGCTGCTTTTCATGTGACATTTCTTTGTAGGTTGCATTGCGTGCCATTCTTTGCAAGCACACAGAGGGAGATGTACCGCATAACTCAAGAGACAAGACAGCAAAAGCCTTACTTCATGGGAAATACTTTAGCAAAGCCACAAAACTGTTGTAGCAACAACAGAGCTCTCCGTCGCTCTTTTTTGCTTCTTCTCTGCCTCGGTGTCAGGCAGCAGACACACACGCAGAAAAATGAATCCACGTTAATGAAGTAGAACAAAATAAGGATGGTGCTCGACTTCTATAACCAGCCTAACGTGCAATCCTATTGTGCAATGGAGGTTTCTTTCAGGTGCAGGCATGGGTAAAAATGCTCATGTGCGGCTGCCTGGGCTGTGTGCAGGCTGAGACATCTATGAGGTGTTGACACACAGATCCTAACAGAGCCCAACTGACATAGATGCACTGACATTTGCAACCAGGCATGACTTTAATTGTGTGCACTGTTAAAGCGAAGGAGTGAAATACTGTATCAGGTAAGGGGTGAGTCAGATAAAAGAAAAACCTGATCCATAACTGACTGGTGAATAGTTTTTTTTTTTTAAAGGTGATTCTAATAGAACAAACATATAAATAAACAGTTAGCAAATTAGTGGCTTATTTTTATTATTGTGTTGGAAGTGTTCATCCCTCAGAACCTTTTCTCTCTGAGTGAGGTCACTCCAGTCATCTTGCAGCAGTAATGAGCGTTGCTTTACACTTTGAATTACAGGGAAATGTGTTTGCATGACTTTTGAGGGTGAAATGATTACAACTGCTCCTTTCGTGTCTGAAGATTGATTGGATTTTATTTTTTCAGCTTCAGTAATCCAAGCAAACTCTCTAACACTTCTTGCGCTCTATGAATGACATACATTTCTATTGTTGTCATGCCTTATTTGCATGAAAACAATTCACAGCAAACGCAAAGAGAAGCGAGTAGGAATGTCACGTGTTAAAGCTACCTGTTTGGAGTCAAACCAGGGTCAGGCTGGCTGTGCAGTGCAGAACCACTAGTCCTCCAGGATGCCTCAGCAAAGAGATGTGAAACACCAATGTGAGTTTTATTTGAAGGGTAAGGTTGGTATTCCTCAGCACTTCTTATTTTTTACAACAAAAAAGAACTAAACTTGCAACCTTTTCTTCCTAAAATCTGTCCAAACATTGATCTTTTTCCTGTGTGCAGACATTATTTATTGAACTAAAAGCTAAACTGATCAATGAACTAAACTTGAACAACTCTGTTTACAGGAATTATTTTGCTATATATGTGTGGCCATTTTTTTGAGGAACATCTTGATAAGGCTTAGGTCTGAGCTTTACACGCAGGGTTAGGAAGGTGAAAACTTAAGAAAGATGAACAAACACTCTAATAACCTGATATTTATATAGCACTTACTGACCGCCCAAAGCACTTTGCACTTAAGCCATATTCATAGAGCATTGTTTATTCTTATCAGACATATACATACACTCGTGATATATGTGGTGCAGTTTGGGTTTCAGCATTTTATCCAAGGACACTTTACACGTGTAGCGGCGTAGCGAGCGGTCAAATTAACCTTCTGATTTGTGGACGATCTGATTTACCTGTCTACTGGGCCGGCCATTGCCAATGTTTGGCAACACAGATAAACACAGCATCATTTAATGTCATGTAGAAATTCATTTTGCCACTGAATTTTGCCTCTATCTTTGCCAGCTGTGCAGGGTATATCACCTTGTGTAAAATGTTCAAACAAGGTAGAATCAAAGGCAGAGAATTTACATGACATTCAAAATATTGTGGAGCTGTTTGCTCATCTGATTCAGCTCTAACTTTAACTTCACTTTATCAAGCAGGAATGTTTTAAGCTTAATCTAAAAAAGTAGAGAGGGTGTCTATCTCCTGAATTCAAACTGAACATGGGCCTGGAAGCTGAAGGCTCTGCCTCCCATTCTACCTAAGAACCAGAGGTAAACCAGCAATCTGAGAGTGAGGTGCTCTGTTGGTTTGAGAGGGTACTATGAGGTCTTTGAGACAAGATGTGGCCTGATTATTCAAGACCTTGTATGTGAGGAGAGGATTTTTAATTCAATTCTGGATTTAACAGGAAGAGAACAATGAAGAGATGCCAATATAGAAGAAATATACTCTCTCTTTCTAGTCCCTGTCAGGACTCTTGCTGCAGCATTTTGGATCAACTGAAGGATTTTCAGGAAGTTCTTAGGACATCCTGGTAATCACAAATTATGGGAGTAAAGCCTAGAAGTAATAAATGCATGAACTAGTTTTTCAGCGTCACTCTAAGACAGGTTGTTTCAGAACGCAAATACAGAATAGCAGTCTTGTGTAATTGTTGAAGAATGATGTCATCAAAAATGACTCCAAGATTCTTCACAGTGTTACTGAAGACCAAGGTAATGCTTGTAAAGATATAATTTTTCTATAATTTTAGGGCTGAGTATAATAAGCTCAGTTTCATCTGAATTTAGAAGCAGAAAATTAGAGGTCATCCAGGTTTTGATGTCTTTAAGCCATTCCTGCAGTTTAACTAACTGGTGTGTGTTATCTGGCTTTCATGGATACATAAAGTTGGTTATCATCTGTATAGAAGTGAAAATGTTTGCTATTCCTAAGGGAAGCTTGTACAATGTGAACAGATTTGGTCCTAGCACAGAACCCTGTGGAACTCCCAATTTATATGAACAAATTGGAGTCAATTAGATAGATTCAAGCCACTGCAGGCAGTACATTTAATTTAATTAGTCTCTGCAAGAAAATACTGTGATATCAAATGTTGCACTAAGGTCTAGCAGGGAAGCACAGAGAGGACTCCACTGTCAGAAGCCATAAGAAGATCTTTTGTAACCTTCACTAATGTTGTTTCTGTACTGTGATGAGCGCTGAAACCTGACTGAAAAAAACCATTCTGTATATGATCAGGTAGCTGTTTTACAACTAATTGTTCAAACAAAGGACATAAAGACAGAGTTTTACAAAAAGGGAGACAATCAGAACATTTAGATAGGGACAACAGAGCACATTTTAACCTGTGAGCTTTTCAAAGTGTTACAGGTGGGAGGGGCAGAAGAGGGCAAGGCCTGACTGCACAGATGTTACAGGAATTTATCACTGTCGCACATTTAAGCAGCAAAGGCCTGAAATAAGTTGATTATCTGGATTTCCAAATTAGATCTTCAAGTCATTTTTAATTGTAAAGTATGTAAATACATGTTACTCTGTTTTGTTTGCTCTCTCATACGCTATCATGCATTGGGATTCATTTTCCAGTAGTGTGTGCAACTGTACTCCTCACTACACTTCACTGCATAAATCTTTGTGATGGTTAGTGCCTCCCATCCTGGCACCATTTACCAAGCAGTTTCTATGAGTTACAGAAGATACTATAACTTTGAGGACTTGGAATTGTAGTCATGTGACAACCACAAGATAAAAGATCATGTATTTGCCACAAGTCTGTGAAACCGATGAAGCGTCTTACATCTTTATTTATATAGCACCAAAATACTCACCCCAAGGTGCTTGATATTGTAAAGCAAGAACCCTACAGTGATACAAAGAAAACCCCAACAATCAGATGATCCCCTCCCCTGTTGCCAAGTGCTGTTGCAAGCACTTGGCAACAGTGGGAAGGAAAAACTCCCTTTTAACAGGAAGAACCCTTCGACTGAACCACGCTCAGGGTTCAACTGAAGGTTGAATCCCTCTGCTGGGGGTGAGGGGAGGGAGAAAGGACCAAAAAAAAGAAAAAAACCAATCAAAGCCCTTCTCTTCTACAACAAAAGTCCACAGTTTCATTTATAAGTGACAATGCACCTTTTCTTACATTATGCACTGTCTATGAATAAGTATGTATGACAGCCATGCACAAACATACTTACACACACACACAGTGATTTAACGGCAGGTACCCCTGCCAATGCAGTGCTTCAGTTATGTAAACTGGCCCGGGTTTGGAGCAAGTCAACCGTCAGGACTTTGCATCCCCACCAAGCCCCTGCAGCTGCTAATGCAAACAAGTTGCTTTCAATTTCTCAACAGTGAGCTGAGTAATTCAGCACACGCACGCCACACGCACACCGCACACGCAACTGTAAAAGACAAACAAAAAGCTTCATCCAACAAGAAACATTTTAAATAACATATATAATCTTTCTCAATATGTCTTTTAGGGAAGTGTTTAGTATATTTTAATATACTTAATATATTCTTGTATATTTTTAAATGATTTAGTAAGCACAATATTATTATGCTTCCCAAGAAGACTTAAATAGTGCACAACTCACGAAGATTGCCGTTCACTTCCCACTAGTGCCTAAAAGATAGTCTCACAATAAGCCTGAGGTCAAAGTCATCATATGTGCTAAACCCTAACCCTAATCCTATCCCTGCACTTTTAGGAGCATCACCATTGCTAGCAATTAGAGCCTTACAATATCAAACCAAAACAAATACGTGAATCCCAAAAATCTAGTGAGATGGGCTAAAATAAGAAACTAAATGTGATTGAGAACATTTTTGTTTTTGTATAAATGATTTAACATAGTTTAACAGTGTTAACAATCATAAAATATTTTAAAAGGTTTGGTGTTATTCACAATAAGATTTTTCCACAACATAGACCACATAGACGTGAGTATTTTGTTCGCGTCAATCCAGTTTTGTGGTGTGGGACTTATATACAACAAACTGTCAATAGAATTCACATAACTGCACTGTTAGGATTAAAAACTGGTGTATAGTTTGTCCGCATTTTCGGCACAAGTTGAAACGGAGACTCGGCGAGGTTCGCGTTGTGCTGCTAGGTCATCCTAAGTCAGTCATGTGAGTTGGATGTGCCGGCTTGTCTGTTGACTCTAGAGGATTAAAGGAAGCGATCCTTGTCCTACTCTTCTTTTTCTTTTAATCTGCAAATTCTGTAGTTTCACACATACTAATACTAAATATCTTATATTTTAATAAAAAAATTAAATAAGGTAACAAACCAGAACATTTTTTAAACCTAAAAGTAGCTTTATTTGCATTTTTAATGAAAACAATTACACTTTTAATTTTAAAAAATATACTTTTTTCTCCTCCTACCCCATCAACTGTTAAAGTTTTCCATTATTCCTTATCCTGTTCCCTGTTGAAAGCCACCTGTATACAGCCACTGAATGGTTAAAGTCAAGTGTTCAAATTCAAATGTCTAATTTGCTTGTCTTTGTTTGGATAGAGCCGTTTCTCACAGGCACAGCGAGAAGTATAGGGGAGACACAAATTGAAGAGATGATCATTTGCCTTGGCTGCAGCTTTGCTCTTGCGTGCAGCTGTCGCAGCCACCAGCTGCCATTTGCGTCTTTACTCTGCGCTGTGATGGACAGGTCGAGGTCTCTCACAGCAGCATCGGTGCATGGCTCCAGGGCCCTTAGCTGTGGACAAGAGGCTCTAAGGGTTACTCAGTGATGCCAACCCTAAGTACACTTCACGAGGGATTAGGGGCTCTGTTTGCAGCTGAAACTGCAGGAGACTGTTGCAAAATGCCCTGCAGAGCTCAGGGGAAGTGCAGAGTGAGGGGATAATTGGACAGTGTTGCAGTTTTAAGGTGAAATAACCAATAAAAATATTTTTTTAAAGATTGGAATTTATTTTTAGCCAAAATACTGTTTTTGAAAATAGCAAAACCTTGTTGTGTTGCCAAAGTAATTAAGACACTGAAACACATGAACATGTCAGAAACATTCTTGAACACTAATGTTGACAGCGGTGTAAGTTTTCAGCAGTAAATTTAATCCACCAGCACAAACACCGAGATAAAAGGCTCATGAACAAATATTGAACAGTAAATGCTGTATGAGAGCCAAATCGAGATGCATGAGCAAACTATGGCAACTATGAACCTGAGCTCCAGCAACAACGGATACCTGAGAAATTACTCACCTTTAATTGTTCATGGCCATCAACCATAAAAAGGTGTCTTAGGTAAAGGGTGAGGTCTTCTGCATATTACATTACACCTCCATCAAATCTGTCAGATGGAAAAACCATCAATCAAACACAGCGTGATGGCTCTTTGTATAAGAATGCATGACTTATTTCATTGTTCCCTGTAGTTACAGTGTCGTTTTTAAAAGTTATTCATTATTGGTATGGAAATCATTGCAACACATTTTTTTACTTTTAAACGTGAACTCTTTATAGCTGTGTTAAAAATAGTGCCTTTGAATGGCTGAAACAAGTTTTTAAAAAAAATATCATCATAAGAGGCCATTGTGACTAAGATGATCTGAGCTTTGTGACATGATGTACCCATCTTACAATACCCAGGCCAGCTGAAGCGTTTAAAAGATGCTCACTTGGCATTAAGGGATCCAAAGTGTGCCACAAGATATACCCCACACCAACGCATCACCAGCAGCAGCCTGAACCTTTTAAATAAGGCAGGATGGAACCATGATTTCATGACTGTTATGCCAAATTCTGACCATACCATCCAAATGTTGCAGCAGGAATAAGACTCCCAGACCAGGCAACTTGTCTGTTTGTTTTCTCTTGTTCTAATCTTCTGATTTTCTATTTATTGAGCTCATTAAGTAAAATTATAGCCTAACAAGTAACAAGTTATTTAAGTTACTGTTGCCTTTGGTACCCAGAAAACTGCTCCTCATTGGATATTTTCTCTTTTTTCAGACCATTCTCTCTAAACTGCTAATGTGTTGGAAAATCCCAGCAGACCATCAGTTTCTGAAATACTCAGGCCAGACCATCTGACACTAACAACCATCCCACATTACTTAAATCATCTGTATTTTGTCATTCTGATTTTCAGAATGTGTTAACAAACAGCTGAACCAGTATACCTAACAAAGTGGCCGGTGAGAGTAACTCCATTGGTATTTACATGAACATAGTAAATGAACAATGATAAAGACAAGATGAAAAATATACTGTACTGAACAAATATATACTACAGATGCCTCTTGTGGTCTCCTTTGATCAACAGGATCATCATGTAGCTTTGACTAATAAAAAAAAAAGCTTGAAAATGTATTTAATTATTTTAATTAAAGCAAACTGATTGCTATATACAGTTGTCACCATTTACTATAGGAATATATTCTGGGTTTAGCTGACTATCTATTAAAATAATGTCGTATTGTAATCTTTTGATGAGATTTTTTTTAAATGCCTAACTTGACCTATTAGTCTGAGAACTGTTATAAAGCCCATCATATCTGTTAAAAAGTATTATGTCGATAAATTCGACTGATCGTCCACAAAAAACAACAACGTTTTGATTGCACGTGGAGAAGTTGAGACTAAATTCCTTGGTATTGTAAAACAAAATTTATCCTTCCTCCTAAAAACTTTTGGCGCCAGATACCTGAACAATTACACTTAATTACACGTGTTTCTCCTTCAGCTGCCTTTTAGCTTGGAAAGCAAGTTTGACAGCAAAGTCAAAGTGACGTTGAAGCAACGCTTCACAGGTGCACTACAGGTACTGTATTTCTCCATTTTTTGTGCACATGTCACACTTAATTGTTTCAGATCATAAAATAAATGTTAATATCGGACAAAGGTAACTTGAGCAAACACAAAACACACTTTTTAAATGATGATTTCATTCATTCATGAATAAAGCTATCCAAACCTACTCGGCCAGGTGTGAAAAAGTATTTGCCCCCTAAATCTAATTACTGGTTGTTCCACCCTTATCAGTTAGAACAGCGATCAGTCGTTTCCTGTAACTGGAAATGAGTTTTTCACATCGCTGTGAAAGGATTTTGGCCCAATCATGTTTTACAGAATTGTTTTAATTCAGACACACTGAAGGATTTTCTAATGTGTCCATTTTCTTAAAGAGTCTGTTTAAGATCCTGAGTTATTGGAGGGTCTTTAACTTTCAAACTAAAGCACCTTAAGGTGACTGTTGTTGTGATTTGGTGCTATGTAAATAAAACAGCAATGAAATTGAAATGAAGTGAATGTTAAAACTAGTCAGTAGTAAGTCTAGACTTAATTGGCCACTCCTAATCCTTCATTTTATTTTTAATTTGTTTTGACTCATTCAGAGGTAGACTTGCTCATGTGTTTTGGATCATTGCCGTGCTGCATAAGTCGAGTGCTCTTGAGCTCCATTGCACAAACTCATGGCTGGACAATCTCCTTCAGGAATTTCTGGTAGGGAGCAGAAATGTTCCTCAAGCAGCAGAACAGCCCCTGGCCATCACACTACCACCACCATGTTTGACTGTTGGTATGATGTTCTTTTTATGAAATTCTGTGTTAGTTTTATGCAGATGTAACAGGACTCAAAGTTCAGCTTTTGTCTCAGCTGTCCACAGAATATTTTTCATCAGTCTCTGGGATCATCAAGATGATTTTTTTTGGCAAATGTGACACAAGTTATTGTGTTCCTTTTGGTCAGCAGTGGTTTTCTCCTTTGAACTCTCTGATGAAAGCCATTTTTGCCCATTTTAGAGTAATTTTTGTAGGCCGGCCAATCATTGGAAGGTTCACCGCTGTTCCAAGTTTCTGTCAAGCCTCAGAAATTACTTTTTAACCCTTTCCAGACTGATAGATTAACTTAATCATTCAATTATCACATGTATTTGAGTTTCTTTTGATTGTGGGCTGATTGTTTTCAAGATCTTTTAGCCTACTTCACTTTCTGAGGCAGGTTTCATTTAAGTGATTGCTTGACTCAACAGGACCGGCAGTAATCAGGCCTGAGTGCAACTACTGAAACTGAACTCTACTCTCCAAAATAAAAATGTAGTTGATCACAGTTAGTTCATGATTTAACAAGTGGGGGGGAAATACACTGCTAATTAGGTTTGGATAGCTTTTTTTTTCCATCAATAAATAAAATCATTTTTAAAATACTGCATTTTGCATTTACTCAGGTTTTCTTTTCTGAAATATGTAAGTGTGACAAAAAAAATGTAAAAAGGAAAGAAATCAGAAACGGGGCAAATACTTTTTCAAGGCGTTGCATGTACAGTAGAGTCTCATGTTAATCTAAAAAAAAGTACCTAATTTCATGACATACCACACCCACCTCCTCATATAACAGGGTGCTGCAGCTGCAGACCAGGACAGCACATCTGCGGCCCTCCCCACAGGCCTTAACTTTTCATCGGGCTGTTTGCCTAAGCAACCTACATTCTCTCTCTCTTGCTCTCGTTGCTCAGACTCTGACACATGCCCAGTGTTAACCCTGCCTAGCTTTACGCAGGGGAGTGTGCTGCTCTGTTTTCCTTTCGGTTTGTTTAAGAGATTAAGGTGGTGAACCCTAACCCAGGGAGTCCCCAGACTTCATACCAGCATTATCAGAATGCTCTCCACCCTTTGATGACAATGAAATTTATTATTCACAAAAGCAGAGCTTTTCACATTATTCACGTCAAATCAACTGCACATGCAACATGTTTGTGCACCACAGAAACGCAGAGAAACAAATACCTTTTTAAAGCTGGCTTTAAAACTATTCCAAGTATCACTACCAATTTCAGTGAACAATCTCTATGTAAAGAGTTGGTTATTCCCGTCTCTCGGGTTGCGCCCAAGCTTTATGGTGATGGCTTATATTTTGCATGCTGAAATCACAGGAGGGCCTTTGTCTGGACAACATTTACATCTCTTAACACAGCTGGCTCGGCCAACCACTGGCACAAAACAAACAAGGAAGCAAGATAGAAAAACAACTCATAGGTTAAGTTACCACTAAAGAGGTCTTTTAGTGTTAAACATCAAAACAACATGGACCATTTTGGACTTTTTAAAATAAACTGAGGTTGGCTTTAAAGTAAACTTTGAATATAAAGAGGAAAAAATATCTGTTTTGACAGTTTTGGTTACTGAAACTAAATAAAGGACAATTATAGAACAAATCTGTTAGCTGTGAGTAATGCATACTGATACACTCATGTTACTATTTATTTTTTTTAATAGTAGTAATGATATCAGTTAAAACATTTGAAAGAAATATTTTATGCAGCAGATTTTTTTTTTTCACCCTTTCAGGATTGCTCACCAAACTTTAAAGTAATATTTATTTGGGAAAAAAAATAATAAAATGAAATCAAAATTCACTCCACAAAGTATGCAGACTTTGACAGAGGGGAACAATAGAGCCGTATAGAAGTTAGGTATGTTAGAGCATGTGATGTTCAAGGGGGCGTGGCCCTTCAGGTTGTCTGTGCAGGTAATACACTCTTCAGGTAAAGCTGAGTGACTCATTCGCACACACACCTTAAGCACAACAATTGGCACACTCACACCTCAACTCTTCACCTTAAACCGACAACACTTTACGGGAATAAACTGAGCAAAGGCCTGCATTTAATGAAAGAGGACTTCCCAGAAGAGTCATTTCTTCCACTGCTTTTGGAGAACTGTTGAGTTTGGACTCAGGACCCTGAGCATTTACAATCGAATGCGAACTTGGAGCAGGACTGCATATCGGACAGATCTCCTGTTTTGATTTGCACTGTCAGGGTACTGCCTACTTATTTGTTTTCTCTGACAGAGGGAACAACGTCAAAGCTGTTCCACTACTTCTGCCGTGCAGCTTTTCCAGTAAGTAATCTATCTCTTATTTTTTTAACTGTCCATGACAATGCCAGTGGTCAAAGTGGAGAAAGACTCTCCAGCAGATACCACCTTGCTTGCCTCCAATCCTCCACCGCAGACAGAGGAGCAGCCGCGGGGTCGGAGGAGGAAGAGACCTCTCCAGCGCGGGAAACCACCATACAGCTACATTGCCCTGATCTCCATGGCTATTGCCAACTCCCCTGACCGCAAACTAACACTTGGGGGTATCTACAAATTCATCACAGAGCGCTTCCCCTTCTACAGAGACAATTCGAAGAAATGGCAAAACTCCATTCGCCATAATCTGACTCTGAATGATTGTTTTATCAAGATCCCTCGAGAGCCAGGACGACCAGGGAAGGGCAACTACTGGGCACTGGACCCAAACGCTGAGGACATGTTTGAGAGTGGCAGCTTTCTGAGACGCAGGAAGAGGTTTAAGCGCTGTGACCTGAGCACATACACTTCATATGTGCATGAAACACCAGTTTTTTCACCCGTTCAGATTACCAGACCAGCTGCGTACACCAACTCAGTCTATCCCAACATGACACTCAGTCCCACATATGGACAGCAGCTGCCCTCTGCTTACTATCCTTCTTCATCGCCTCCGGGGTTTGGGCACAGTCAGACCCGCATGTTCAGCATCAACAACATCATAGGACACCCGACTCCAGCCAGCATGCTGGCAGGTCAAGGACCAGAGGTGATGCAGCAGCAAAGCCGAAGCTTCAGTCCCGAAGGGCTTCCGAATGGATCCAGTCCCTGCAGCTTGGGAGCTCCGGGTTTCCAGAGTCAACCGTGCGGGGGATCTGTGCCACCCCGCTCCTCTGCACATCCGGCGTTCACCTACTCTGGACAAAACAGCCATCCGCACCAACATGCACACCAAGGCTCGTACGGACAGGGTCATACCCAGGGCATGGGGTACGCAGCAGGAGGACGGATCCACGCCTCAGCTCACGGCCCAGCAGAAGCAGTGGACCATTACGGCAGGGTCTCCCCAGTGCAGCTGGGGTCTTTCTCCCAGTATAACAGCGCTGCAGGTCCTATTGGAAACACTGGGGGATACCTCAGACACCCCACCTACCCGGGGAATATGGACCGTTTTGTTTCTGCTATCTAAGCTACTGAGAATGTAAAGTTAAGCATCTCACTACTTTTTATTTTTTGTTAGTTTTTTAAAACCAGAGACTCAAAACGGCACCAAATGAGCCAGACATTTCTGTGCACAAAATCCGACTGCTTTGGCTTTGTTCATGACATTTATCAAGGACAAAACTGAGCAGACTGACCTCTCTTAACACCACTGTGATTTTCTGAATAATTGTAGAACCCATTTTCACTGCTGATAATAACTTCCTATTAGATATCCATTAAGCTGTTTTGTTTTCATGTTTATGCCTTTTAAGCAGCAGTTATGTGACTGTAAAATACAAGATTGTGTGTGCTGTTACATTTTTTTTGTTACAACTGGAATGTGCAAGTTGATTATTTTACACTACTGTTGAGTTTAAATGAAATATTTGTATAAATTATTGTGCTTCGTGGTCATAGGCTTTGCAGCAAGTGGCTTGTGTGAAAAAATATCAGCTTGTATTTTGTTGCCAAGTAAAAATGCATTTTTAGTTTGCTTTTCTTGGAAATAAACCATGATAAAGCACCTTTGTTCTATAAGAATAAAAGATTTTAAATTTGTGATGATTGATTGCAGTTAGTTTTAAAGTAGTTGTGCAAAAGACATTTACACCATATCAGTCTTATCAGATATATTTGTATCAGCTAATTCTAAGTATTATAAAATAACAAAGGCCAAGAGGTCCAGACAAAATTAAAGTAGGAACACACACACAAATAAGCCCAAGTCTCTCTTTCTTTTGTGCTTGTAATGCTTTCTGGGTCAGCTCAGCTGATTTGAAGTGCCGTCTGGAGCCACACAAGTAACCGTGACCGGTCTCAGCCGCCATGTCGAGACATCAGTGCAGCACTCAGCCGCATATGTGCCGCAAATCCACTAATCAAGAAAATGAATAGACTTGCCACTCGATGCTTCATGCCTTTGTGTTAAGACCACATAACACCAGAAACCTCTTCCACACAATGTCTGTAAATCGGACAAGATGAGACACGTGAGAAAACGATTACAGCTAAGACAATTGATTTCTTTATTTAATTTAAAAAGAGGAAATCTTTGGTGATGGATGCAACTTGTTTTTCCTCCCTTTCAAAAAGTTGTCTTTTACTTCTTCATGCTGTGAAAACCTTTGGAATAAATAGAGAAGTTTCTT
Organism: Pelvicachromis taeniatus; assembly: GCA_015108175.1. Taxonomy (NCBI): domain Eukaryota; kingdom Metazoa; phylum Chordata; class Actinopteri; order Cichliformes; family Cichlidae; genus Pelvicachromis; species Pelvicachromis taeniatus. Next base: position 48,153 of record VURO01019920.1, read on the forward strand.
TCATGGCCTTGTAAAAAATATATATATATATATATATATATATATTTAAAAAAAGCAATTATCTAAAAAGGGAAAGTAAGCTCTGTGGCTTACTTTGTTGCATCTGGGATGATGGCACACACCTCAGTGAAAAGCGAAAGACGTGGCAGTAACGTGGGATTTACATCCACTCGTACTGTAGTTTAATATAATTGAGACATAGGACTCTGTCTTTGTCAACTTATGAATTTTGTGTTGAGAAAAAGCAAGATTTGCTCTTTTAAAACTGCACATCTTTGTATACCAATAAATCGTCACTAGACCAAGATGCTGTAAAAAGATTTGAGTTTAAAGAGTATAAATTTGTTGCGGTTCCGATTTAAAAATAAAAAGAATGGAGAAGTAAACATTAACATATTCAGCATGTAGTGTGTTCAGTGTCCATAAAAGATACAGTTAATATCAGCAAAGAAAAATCAATTTAATAGCATTTTTTATGAAATGTAAATTAATAACAACAACAATTACTATTGTTATTATAATAATAATAATAATAATAATAATAGAGAACTTCAGAAGAGTGAAAGAATTATTTTATTCATATTAAAAATAGGAACATTTCGAAGTCAGATAACCTAAAACATGAAACTGGGGAAATAAACACGTCAGCCAATGTATTCAACGAGCTGCTGGAGTTGTTCACAGTTCTTCACGACCACTGGCAACGACAGCAAGGTCTGAGAGGCAGAAAGGAAAGAGCAGCACATTATCTCAAACTTATCCAAACAGACGCTGTGGTTTACAGAATATGTTCCACGGTATGAAACATTTCTCACCTCCCGAACTCTGTTGATCATGTTGTTTAATATCTGAAGCTCGTTCTCGCTTTTCTGCTGGTTGCTCTGATAGATGATTTGCTGTAAGAGATGAACATCCACATGAACCCTCACATCAGCTGGCACGAAGACAATCTGATGTTCCTCTAAGTCAATAAATGCAGTGCGACTGCTGATACGTAGTCAGGAATGTGATCGATGCCGGGTACGGTCAAGGACTTACGTGTCTCTTTGCCCTTTCAAGGATTTTGACTTTGGCCTGCTCGGCTTCCTGAAGACTGGCCTTCAGTCTCTCCACCTAGGGATCAAATGGAGTTTATGAGAAAAGAGGCCACAGGCTGAAAAGTCGAGTTTATTTATAAACACATTGAAAAACAACAGCTGTTGACCAAAGTGTTGTACAGCTTAAGTAACATACAAAAAACGATAAAACTGATCTAAGAAGAAAAAATTTGTTTAAAAGAAACAAAATAACAAATAAAATGTTTTTAAAAATCTGAACTCAGTCTGGTTAAAACTATTAAAAGACATAATAAATAATCGTTTTGATAACTCATACCTCTTTCAATAACTGGATGTTCTCGTCCATGAAATGCTCCGGTTTAGCCGACTGGCTGCCAGCTTTCCTCAGTTCTTCCCGAAGGAATTCAGACTCCACTTTCGACTGCTGGAGAGCGCGACGAAGCTCAATCACTTCTCTTCTCAATTCCTGGAATAAAGGTTCATTTGCATTTAGACAATAGTAACTACTAGAATACAAAGTAGCTTAGAAACACACGTTAACAAGTGTTATTTGGTGCCTTACATTATTATCAGTCTTGTGTTTATTTAGGATTTCCTGGGTTTCTTGTACTTCAACCATCAACTTAGCCAGAATTTTCTCATCCTGAAAAAAATAAAACCTGTCAGCCTGTTTCTCTGCCTCAACAAATTTGCACCGGTCAGCCGTTCTCCGCACCCATACTGATCTTTGCTAGGGTATCACAGATGAAGTGAGGATGTCCAGCAAAAGTCATCCTTACTTGAGATTTCTGCTGCAGAGCCCGATTTCCTTTCTCAACCAGGTGATTCAGACGGCTGAGTTGATGCTTCAGCTCAAAAACCTCAGCTTCATGTTTGTTCTTCGCAGCCTGCTGCTCCACCTGCAGGCCACAGCTGGAATAATACATCATATATTGGGGGGGGGGGTTTACAAATGAAAAAGCACCAAGATAATTGGATTAAATTTAATGTTTAAGGAAGAAACAACAATTTTCAAACAATTAAATAATTTCACACCACAACAATAAAAAATATATATATATATATATAAAAAAAATTTTAAAAAAAAGAAAGAAAAAAAAAAGTGAAAAGGCTATTTTCACGTTATAGCTTACATCGAGCTGTGCAGCTCCTGACACTGAGCGTCTCTGCGCTGCTGCACCAGCTTCCAAGTGTCGATGAGCTCGGTTAAGGTGTTGCCCAGGCCAGCGAGCAGCTCCGACAGGTTGCTCTGCTCCTCTTCCTGCAGTTGAATCTCGGCTGTGCTCGTATTCTTTTTAGGAGTGATGGCTGCGATGCGGGTGAAGGCGCTCGTCTGGCTGAACAAAGTTTCACGCTGTGGCTCGAGAGTGTCTGAAGGGACTGAAGATAAAGTGCAACTTAGATTTTTTTTTTTTTTTTTTAATTCTATTTTAGACTTTATTATCTGTACAAGTTGTTAATTACAGCCCCTGATGGCTGTGAAGATCAATGCCCACCTGAAAATGATTCCTATATCCAAAACATTGACCACTACCCCCTTTATCCAAGGGAAAAATACATGATAATTGAATGTGTACCTCATATTGAAAAGTTGGTAAGAAAAGAAGCATCGAAGAAACAATTTTTAGATTATGTTATTGACACCTTGGAAAAAAAAGAAAAAAAAAAAAAGAAGAAGAAAACAAAAGACCCAGTTCTTTTGTTTTTAGGTAATGGACCACTAAGCCTTCAAACAATGAAATTAATACCTCCTTTTCATAAAGGAGACACATACGACATGCTGAGCATGTATTCAAATCGTGTTTGAGACATTCAAATCACACTGCGCTCTGAGGGAATCTCAGCGTGACTATTTAAAGAGACTTGCTTGCAGCTGCTTAACAACAAAATTACACTCGACCACATTACAACTGAAGTAAAAACCTTTTTGAATTTGGAATTTGAATAGTTTGAACTTCATCAAACTACAGACAGTGTCGTTTATATTATTAGATTATACAGATTATTCACAGGCCCGAAAAAGAAAAGTGAACCTCCATGCTAACAACTTCCACAGTCAAGTGTTTGTGGACTGTGGTTTGCAGGAGGTGTGCCTCAGTAACACGACCATGTAGTGTCTGGTTACTGAGAAAGCCTGTTCTTCTTAATGAAGAGTCACAGCACCATAGATGCTCATCACCCCACAGAGGATCCAAAGATCCCACTGGCAACTTGTAAGGCTAAAGAAAACCCCAGAAGTAGGAGCAGATGCATGAAATCTCATGTGCTGACTCTTCAAGGAAGATAACAGCAAAGGAATGTGCTGTTATCAAAAAAAAAAAAAAATATCACAATGGGACGATGTTATGTGGACAAATGAAATGACAAGACTCTCTGGAGGAAATATGCCATCACACACCACCAATGAGGGATCGGCCAGGATGCTACACTGAGGTCTGCAAGTGCAGGTATTGGCTCAGAGTCCTAACCTTAACCCAGCTGAGACGCGGTGATGTGGCCTGAAGAGGGGTGCACAATCAAAACATCTCACAAACACTGATCAACTGAAAGAGTGGAAGCTTCATTAGCAATTACAATAACATCTGATGGAGGTTTGTTGCTACTAAAATGGGATCCTATAAGTGAATAAATTCAACCAGTTCGACCAGGTTTTCCAGCCTTAACTGTGTGTTATTACCCAGTGAGCAATAAAAAATAAAATAAAAATAAAACCACAAAGACATAAAAACATAAGGCAACCGATTGTGTTCAGGCTGAAATAGAATCACAGTGCCTCGTGTTTAAGGTGAAAAAAACAAAACAAAAAGTCTTACGAGTGAACTGAAACATGTAGAGTGAACAACAGTACCTGATTCAGCAGCAGCGTCTGTCTTGACTTCTTCCCCTCTCTCAGCAGTTAATGCCACCATGATGCTGTCGACAAAGGAGGCAGAGGAGGCACAACGCTCCACATTGTGGACTGACTGAGACTCGTCACACCTCTGTGGCTTCTGAAAAGTCAGACATTTAATTCCGAGTGGGAAAAGACATCCCTGCAGTACTATACTTATAGCATAATTTCAATAGTAAACAATGTTACAAGATGATTTTTAAATGCTGTAAACCGTGGAGAGGTTTTTGGGTTTCTGATGTCCAAATTACAACTGCAAACGACAAGAGCTCTTGGCCACATCAACACATTCTTTTATTTACAAAGAAATTAAGCTTTGCATACTCAGATTAACTGCACATTAAGTAGAGTTCATATCAGGGCCCAGTTAAACTAACATCAGTGAAATATTTCTTCCAGCTGCATCAGTTCACCGTTACCAAAACAACACTTTTAATGGGCTGTACAAAGCAAACTGAAAGGGGAAAGAAGCCAGTAACAAGTGTTGATGTTACACGAGCTCTATTCACAGACCTGCAAATGCAGATGAGTGCATGACTGATGTGAAATAGTTTGCTTAAACTTGATGTGCACCCAAGTCCAAGCACATGAAACAGTGTGTGGAACAAAGCTCTGCTGGGTTCTGATTGGGGTAGGACTGAAACTCTCTGACCAAAATTCACTGAACCAGCAGCAAAAGAAGATCAAAACTACGCTTCATGTACAACTCCCTCTTATTTTTGCTGTTTTGCGTGCACCACAATAAAAATCACTCTTTCGCTTTCTCTGTGTGCTTTGAGACCAGTTTCCCATCAACAGTGTTTATTTTCTACTCTATTCCCTTGCATTTAATGCACCGGTCTCCTGTTGTGTACAGTGTTGTCAGCATAATTTATGCTGTTCAATACTGAAGAAATTTCAACTTTTACAAATTATGACAAATTGCAAACGCTTAGCTGTGCCTCTAATAAAACATCTGTAACTGCGTCGCTTCAGCAGCATCAGGTAATGTTCATATGATGATTCACAGTTTTCTTCAGTTTTTGATCTACTGCAGAATATTTTCAAGGTGGTTATCTGCAGTAAAAGACCAGGCCAGGAAAAACTCCTTCATATTTTCTGTTTTATCCTCAGTTACTTTGACATGGTGGCATCTGCTGTGATGCTTACACCTCTGATCAAGTCTCAGAAGTGTCAGCTTTATTTTTATACCCTGGTAGCTTACACTGAGTTTATAATTGCAGAGAAATAGTCAATTCGCTTTGGGCATGTCAAGGAACCTCAGAAAAGCCTCTGGGGCTTAACAGGTTAAGTAAAAAGTGCAATATTGTAACTGCTTTAGCATCTGTTCTTAATTTGCAAAGAAATACATTTAATTTAGAGGGTTTTTAGAGGGTTCTTTCGACAGTACATACCCAAGATAAATGATCTTGGATTATAATATTTCTGACAGAGTTAAATCTAATTGAACTGAATTGGGACCTTGTGAATCAAATCGGTTGTAGAAATCAGTGACAATACCCGGCCCTAGTTCTGATATTGTTTTACCTTTTCATCAAGTTCATCATGGAGCTTGTTGGTCAGTCCCCTCAGTGTGTGATGCAGCAAAGTGATTTCCGTGACCACCTGAGAAATCTTCTCTTCAAGCTCCAGGTGTACCGACCTGGCTCTGGACCTTGTGGTTTTAAGTTCTTCATGCAAATTCCCATTCTCAAGCCTCCATCACACAAACATAAAGAGGCAAGTTATCCATCAGTGTGCCGACAAAAAATTAAACATCACGAGAACAATTTCTAATATGTTTGTAATAATAAATCTTAAGGCCCAGGGGGTCAGAACCGTCCCGCCAACAGGCTCCAAATCCAGCCCCCAGGACAGCTTTGGAAAATCTTTGGACTTTTAACAACTAGGGCTGCCACGATTAGTGGACTAGTCACGATTACGTCGACTAGCAAAATCGTCGACGACTAATTTAATAGTCGACGCGTCGTTTGAAGCTTTATAAGATCCCAAAAGACGCATATAAGTAGTTTCAATATTACTCTTATTATTCTTTCTGGGTCACAAAATAAACGTTTGACATATTTTCAGGCGAGAATGTAGCTGTGCAAACCTCAATTATCTGCTCAGATTATCAAGACCACACATATTTTCAAAAGCGCACCGACGTTTTCGGAGACGTCTGTTACCCACCAGATCGATAGCTAGCCAGTGAGAACACCGGACTCCCGGCAAAACGTTTTCAGACCCATCGCCGTCTTTCGCTACTCAGGTTAAACATGATATATAA
>VURO01019923.1:0-18069 GCA_015108175.1 Pelvicachromis taeniatus
GAGTTATTGGGGTTCTGGAGAGGGAGCACAATCAAACACTAAACTTTAGTAAACACCACTCTCCATTCAAGTGTTTTCAATTTAATGATACCTTTATAAGACGTCTGGCTCGGTTCTTGAAAAAAAAAAAGTGTGTGTGTGTGTGTGTGTGTGTGTGTGTGTGTGTGTGTGTGTGTGTGTGTGTGTGTGTGTGTGTGTGTGTGTGTGTGTGTGTGTGTGTGTGAGTATGTACAAGTACAAACACAAACAGCCTAGGAGCCTTACTGCCGAGTTCTAATCATTAACAGAGGAAGGCGGCGGAGGCTCACTAGATCGCAGACAATTAAAAGTGCTTACGCAGATGACTGATATTGCATCACAATGGCCGCCCCTTTGTTGCCTCTAATATGTTTTCACTGACAACCGAAAGAGATGTGTGAAACTGTCAGTAGAGTGAGGATAAATCCATTACTGGTGTGAATGAAAGGAGACTGTAATGTTTTAACACCTGCAGTTGATTTACATGACGTTGATATTGCTGGTTCAATACAACAGTTCCCCCTTAATCAAACTCCATCAGAACCGGAGGGGGTGGGAACGAGTGCCACCCTCTGCCTCGGCTATTTGGCACGAGGGGACATGGAAGACGTTTGAGGAACGATAACAGGTAGGTTGTGTTTGTAACAGAAGATGAGAAACACACGGTTTTGGAGCCAGAGATACCCGCAGAAAGGTTCATGGAGAGAAAAGAGTGAAACTACAGGACAGTGATGAATGCACTGAGATTGAAAGAGAGGAAAGAACACAATTTCGAATCATTCACACCTTTATGGTAGTTTCTAAGCTCGCAACAGACTGAAATCAGCAAAGCTGATTAGAAAGCAGCAGTACATTGCTTTCCCCCGGTGTAACAGAGGGAAATCCCACTTTCAGAGTGTTGCTGACTTCTGATCACTTCCCTGGGAGAAGCGCTCCCCTGACTTCAAAGCTCTTACTGAAGTGGCGCTTGTAATTTTCAGTCTCCAGTGTGGGAGCAGAGCACAAATTAAGCCTCCAGAACTAATTAAAACCGGCATGATAAGTTGTCTGCTCGAGGCAAAGACACAAAACCTAATGACAATTGCCTCTGCAGCGGCGTCTCTCGATTTGTTTTGAGTACACAGAAGTGAGTGCTCAGTTGGAGTGCACGCAGGCAAAGAGGAAGGCTTGAGTTCAAGCTGGGAAAATGCCAAGTCCAAGACAGTTCATATTCTAACTGTAACTGTCGAATTCTGTAAAACTGCAGTTTTCTTGTTTTCATATGTGTGTGTGTGTGTGTGTTTAGTTCCCATTTCTTCTTATTTCATAAAGAGATCACATGGAAAATAATGCACAGTTTTTTTTAAAACACAAACTTTATATAGTTGTTTTGTACGTTAATTACTGCAACTTTAATTTCAGTGAGCTCCAGACTCCACGCGCATGTGTTTATGCAGTATTACAACACTATGAAAAGGCGAAACTTTATTTGTTTCATTAACATTATCATCATAATTGTAAACCATCAGTACCAGCAGGTACGCTCTGCGTCTTTACTCACAATGGGGGCTCTCCTTGGCACCGGCTCGGAGCAGAAGCTTGGCCATGGGCACATTATTGGTCATGATGGCGATATCAAGGGGCAGGAGCCCCTCGCTGTTAGGGGTGTTGAGATCCAGCTCCTCCAGACTGTACTGTGAGAGAAGGAGCTGTACCAGGTCCAACTCTTGATGTTCCACTGCCTCAAACAGAGCTTCATTACTCTGAAACTGTAATCATGAATGTTAAAAATGAATACAAACGAACAGGAAAGTTCTTGTTATCGTTCTTGAATGTGAATGCTGAGCAGTGCAAACATGGGGAACGCCATGTTTCTTCATGCTTTCTGTCTTGCTATACAGTAAGAAGATATTTGGGTGTGCAACGCCAATACCTGAGACTATCCAAGTCTACGTGTTTTCCCAGACTATTTTTAGATTACAATGTTCCTGGGCTTATTATTTTTTCCCTCTCCCTCTGACTTACTATGGTGGTTTTGCGCAGCCTCTCCTTGTCTCCTCCCCGTCCTGACACCACACTGTCCTCCAGAGCAGGGGGGTTGGTGCCCACGCGGAACTTTCCAGACAAATTGCGGTAAAGGCGGCGAGCAGCACTCGGTGAGGACAGGCTGGCGGACTTGCGAGCCGAGACCGGTTGGTGGGCCTGGTCCCCTCTCATGGGCTGCGTCATTTTGGCCGAGTCAGCCCTACGGGAGAGATGGATGCGTGGGAGACATGAGTGATAGGTGGGAGGAAAAAAACATAATCTGACATCTGGTACGATACATCACGCTGTAGGAGAAAGAGGGGAAAGAAAAGGTGCCGAGTACAAAATGCACATGTGATTGCTTCTTAAGTCTACCATAATAGCTTACATCTTTGGAAAAGGTCACTGGAGTCATGAAAAGTTGCTACAGCAATAGAGAAACAAAAATCAAGGGAAGCAGAAACAAGCATTTTAGTTTGCGCTTACAGGTTTATCGAGATTCTACTTCATAAATTATGTTTCTAATTATGGAAACCAGCACATAAACTTTGGGCAGTGTTCAAGCACAGCCGGCAGAAGGACCAGCGAGACCCCCGTAACACTGATTGCTTACAATGAGGGTTGCAAAATCGACTTGCAGACACACAGGCTAAAACAACGTAATTAGCGCACTCTATACGAGATTTGTCTATCAACTCAGATGCTGATGCTAAGCTTGACTTCACAACCTAATTAATGCTAAGCTCTGTTATTATTACCCCGTGGGAGAGGGGGCTAAAACACCAATGATCGAAAGCATGGTGATACATTACACTGATTTGCCAGATGGGCACCAAGCTGACATTATCAGCTCTTACTCGCAGGTGGTGCACAGTCATCCTAAACCGGCAATGCCAGCCTTGGTAGCCAGTTTGCCAACCCTGCTCTGCAATATCACACGTTTGTCAAAAAGATCACCGTCTCCTGCTGATGGTTTCTTGGCATGACTGGTATGAAGATTATACTGTTCCCTCTCCATTCTGCCATGGGAACTATGTGGACGGCAGTGCGTTTCTGGGGAGAGTCTGGCATGTAGCGCTCACACACACTCAGCTGCTGAAGGAAATGTCATCAGGACTCTCCAGGCGCTGGTGATAAACTCTGTGTCGGGTCCCACCAAAGAGAAGCGGAGAGATAACTGAATTCCTCAAGGACACCTTTTCAGCAGCCCTAGCTCCTGTTTAGTACACCTCTCCTGATATCTTATGAACTTGTTCCTCCTCTAATCATCTCCTCCCCGCTCCATCTAACGCCTAACCTTCTTTCTATTGCTGTTTCACTCTTACTCTTTATTATATTTCCCAGTATGTCCTAAATTCTCTCCACACTGTCGTCACCATGATTCAACACTGAATCAGCATGTTCATAAGCAACTAATTATCCACTAATTGTCCATGCTGATTATTAAAAAAACAACTAGGTCTCAGTGTGAGGTGTAAGATAACTAAGCAAAAACGGAGTAACTAGGTGAGAAATGTAACTGTAAGTTGTCTTGCTCCGCTACCTCAAAAAAATGCTCACTTGTTGCCAGCCACGCCGAGATCTCATCAGTATTCATCATCAGATAAATACTGGCGACGCTCTTAAAAAGCAAATTGCACTGGTTGAGGATACTACTGTAAATAAAGCTGTTAGTTTGGGCCATCTTGACACATGCCAAGAAGTCTCACACAGGCCAAGAACAGATTTGCAAAGGTGAGAACATCTGTAGGAAAAATGTTATTTATACTCCCGCTCCACAATGGACGTGTGAGCCCGAATGAGCGTGCATACATACACACACAAACCCTCCCCCCAACACACGCAGTTCGTACAACAGCTGACAGCGGCCTGCATTGTAGACTTTAAAGCGGGTCCAAGCCCCTGCAACAAGGCCTTTTTCACAGGGCCAATACACCTAAAATACCCCCGATCCCCGTCCCTTCCCGCTCCGTCCCATCCATCTCCACTCCATCCCGTAATAGAGGACTTATTTTAGACATCCTCGCGTTCCCGGCTGGGTCTAACCTATTCCAGGGTTCCAGATAAAGCGCGGCAGGTATTTGGAATAATTTTTCCATGGGCCTGGCCCGGAAGATAAAACAAGAGATATATTTGTAATGCGTGTGCTGGTATCCCATTTCAAAGAGAAAGCCCACTGGAATCCAGCCCCAGGCTTATTGTTATTTGCCTGAGATGGAACAGCCGACTTTTTTCTGTCGGCAGGATGGTGCCCCATCACTCTCTGACGACATTAGGGTGTGTGTAACGTGCTCTGTGTGTGTGTTCTGTGCTTTCAAAGGGATGTTGCATCCTACACATGAAATGGGGATGTCATTCCCCAATGACACAGCGCCCACACTAGAGAGAGAGATGAAATGTATAATGAATGGAGCCATTTAAAAATGATAAGTAAATCGAAGGGCCTTGTGGAGTAGACTCTCCAGACTTTGGACACTGGCTGCTTTTTCACTCATTTTTCAGTCCAGACCAGAAATGCATCTGGCTCTTCAGAAGACCCATGGAATTTCTGATTCAATCTGTCATGAGTCTGTATGAAGGAAGGCAAGACAGAGGTACAGCAGTGAGTGTCTAAAGCCATGTGTAAACACAGTAGAGGCTCAGTCATGGTTTAGGCTGAGCCTTGTCAAAGTTGATTAAATTATGAACTCAAAAAGTACCATCAGAGGCAATAAAAGTTAGCCAGCATCCAAAGAAGAGCTTTGAATTCCCCTCAAGAAGCCTGGAAAACTACTCCTGAGGACTACTTATAGACTACTTATAGAAATGACAAGAAAGCTTCCAAAGAGAGTTCAGGCTGCTTTGAAGAATAAAGGTGGTCACACTAAATATTATCTTTCAAGCTCATTAGAATTAGAATACTGTATTTTTTAATAAACGAATGCACCGACTTCCCATTTTCCAAGCAAAATATCATGAACTGTGGGGCATCCTGAGACTTTTTCACAGCAGTTTAATCATACTGTATATGGATGACCTGTCTATAAGCCTTAGTGTTGACTGAACATGAATGCATGTATTTGGGCAGCTCAGATAAATGCTGAAAAAAAAATAAAAAATCACTAAACCAATGAGTAGCATATTAAAAGTGAAAAACTGACAGATAAAGTTGGTTAAAATTCACACTGATGCTGTTTCTGTTATAAAGTGGTAAATACCAGACATGTCCTCTATCTTAGCAACACCTTAAAGACCTCCAGGGATCTGCAGTATGGTCCAAGAGTACAGTTTCTCCAACAATAAACATGAAGAACCAGATGTGCAAACTCAGACTCACAACACACAAATAATCATGCTTGAACCTGCTTGGACTTGAACAAATCCAGACAGCAACTACTGCACACAATTTCCTACTGTTTTACCAGTGTTTGGGAAGCAGGAAGCAGTTGTTCTGGGAAACCAAAAGTCTCAACCAAAAAGCCAAGCTCCACGGTTGGCTCTTGATCAGTGCCACATCAAATACACCGAGCATGCTGCTGTGAGACTCTAAAAAAAAAAAAAATTAACACCCCCATGTTGCAAACACACGTACATTTAACATCCGCTTTATCAAACCATATCAAAAACAGCTTGGGCCTCCAGTCAGTGAGTCACATGTAAACAAAAACCTCCCAAACACAGGGACACGGAGTCTAGACATTCACTTACTGTTTGACTGAAAGTCGAGATAGAAAAAACTATTATTTAAAGAAATGATAAATCAGCATTCAGCTGAAGCATTTGGGATTTTCTGAGCCAACCGCGAACACGCAAATACCAGCAGTGGTGGGCAGAAGGGCGTTTCACTGAACCTGGTAGCAGAATGGATAAACAACAACTTCAATGAATCCATCCAACCGAGGGTGACAGATTCACCCATCCTCTCAATAATAATAATAATATATTCTCCAGCAATCAATCCAGCTGCAGCCACAACAGCTGTTCTTCTTCTGGTGGTTCAGTTTTGTCAGATTTAGGAATGAAAACATGTCCCCTCTCCCTCACCGTCACCAGCTTTGATTCCGACACATTTTGCTGTTCCCCTCTCTTCCTTTGTTTCCCCGTCTTTCACACACAATTAGTTTGCCTCGTCTTCTTGTCACGTGGTAACACGTTTTTGCCATTAGCTGTGTAAGTAACTCGGGGAAAAATTCAAAACAGTTGCTCGGATGATTGTAACGAGGTAATGCACGAGTAGTTAGGACGAACAGGAACGAGAATGCAGGAAGAGAAATGTTGCTGGCCAGTGCTTTGTATTCCTATAAACACAGATAATGTCAAGATAAACTGGAAACAGTGGAAAATATCTTTATGTAATCACAATTTGCTATTGCGAAGTATGCATGTGCGTACATACGTGCCAGAAAAGGACATTACAGAGAGTGCCGCTCAAATTAGCTACAGCAGCACAAAGGAGGATTTATTGACAGTGAGGAGCAGACTATATAATTACAGTAAAGCAAAGAGAACAGTACAAATAGATATGAGCAGTGCTGTTTAAAAGGTTTGCCCTTAAAAGAGGCCCCGTATTTTACCTAAAAAGCCATCAGTAATGTTAATTTGTTTTCCTTTCTTTCTTAAAATCACCTTAACATCCCTCTCTCCATCCACACTTCTCCTCTCGCCCCCTTTTTCCACTCAACCCATCAAGGCCTTCCAGTCCCAGTGTCTTCACCTTCAGTCTCCAATGCCACTCGCTCAAACTCCTCACTATGGCTAGTTGACTCCTACGAGAGCACATTAATGTGATTGCTGTGATTACTACCGCTACGTATTACTCGATGTGTATTACGGTGATTGTCTCGACAAAATAACTGGATGGATGGGCAGAGAAAGATGTAGAACAGGCAAGGAGCAGCACCAGAAGGACGGCGCCCGGGGAAAACAAGGTGGCAGGGAGTGAGGGAGGTATACGGGCGAAAGGAGAAAGTCACACAAACTCGCGCGCTCGCTCACACGCGCAAAGACACACATACACAAGAGTACGCTGGCTGCTCTAAATGTGGCTTGTAGAAGGAAATTCTGAAATCTGAGTCTTGGCACCAGACAGGCTGGAAGCAGCCAGACTGCTAGAGGGAGAGCGAGAGAGAGAGAGAGAAAGTGGGGTCGGGTGGGAGGAGGGTGGGTGGGTGGATTGGGAGGACGAGGGGAGTATTGCTAGAATTGCCTTGGCTCTTATCAGCTTATAGGCAACATGAGGCCACTGCAACACTCAGCCACATGCAGCCCCTTGTGCAAACCGCATGATTTTGCAGAGACGATCAGAACAAGTCTTACGACTCTTTTGAGTCAGAATCTGTGTGTGAGGATCTACTGAAGGATGTATCAGGTGTGTGCATCCATAACCCCCCCCCCCCCCAGTAATTCTTAAGGCAGAGTCAGATATGGGTGGAATATCATTCCTGATATGCATTCAAAAAGAGGTCAAGTGGCCTGTAAGCAGTGCACCTAAGATTTGTAGTATATTAGAATGGAGTCATTGAGATGACAAACAGCACTGATAAGTGCAGAGTAAACATTGCTGTGTTTAATGAAGGGCTGCAGACAGCAACACTGAGTCTGGACAGCACAAAGCCGCAGATTCTGTTGTTTACATTAGAATAACAGATTTTTCCACTGCAGCTTCAACTTTCCCGTTTTCATAATCTAGATGCACTACCCCATATATCACTGTTCTTGTAAAGTGGTATTTATTTGGTATTGTTAGCGCTGAGTGAGTCAGGCTACATTCTTGAAACCTTTCGCATACGGAGATAAAATCCAGGAAACTTGATTGTGATGAGCCCAAGTCTGTGCTTCTGACTGATACACGTCTGGTGTAGCAGTCAAACAATTACTGAGCACAAAAACAATTTGCCACGTGTAACTTACTTTCACATGTGTGCATACTTATTAAGCCACCACAAAACCATGCTTCATCCTCCCTCATTTTCTTTTTCTCATTTCTGCTTTTTCCCCTCTTTTTTACTCACTTTCTCTTCTCCTCCCTTGGGAGAGTGGCAGAGAAGGGCTAGGCGGTCTGCTGTATGTTTAACCTTTGAAGTGGGCCTGCTGTGCCGAGCAAGGCCTGCCACCTGTTGGCTCTGTGTGTGTGCATGTGTTATGTGTGTGTGTCTGTGTGTGTGTGTGTACGCAGAGGTAAATCTCTCTAATTTTGATGAGCAGAGACAACAGCAGAGTCACCATGGGGATGCGATTTGGAGGGGCGGTGGCCAACATTCTCAGGAGGGGGGGGGGGGGGGTGTAACTTGCAAGGTGGGATCACCCACACACAAACATACACAAAACCCCCTCCTCTGTCAGAGGCTTGGTGACACTGTGTCTCCCACGGCGATCGTGGGTCCAGCCTGGGTGGCTCCAGACCTTCTGTATGTCTCTCAGTATGCATGTGTGTGTCTGACTGTGTGTGTGACACCAATGGGGTCCCTGCCTGGACCACCATATGCCACCCACCCATCCAGAGAGAGGCACTGGGCAGATGGGGGGGGGGGGCGACCCTCAGCGACTGAAGCCACCAGTTGGCTCATTCTCTCAGTCACACGCCGGCCGGGCGCCATGTTTAAAGTCCCACGGCTATTTATCTGGGCTAGGGATGGAGGGAGGTGGTTGGATGGGTGGGGAGACCATTCTTCTTACTCTGATTGATGCTTTGTAGAAAATGATAACACACATTCTCACACACGCGCACTGTCCAAACTGGATGAACAGATGAACGACAGAAACACTGGAAAGGCGGATGAACACGTACGACATCATTGTGTGTGTCCGTTTGAGAAAATCACACGTATATTATTATTATCCTTCATTTATCCAGGTGAAAGTCTCATTCGAGATTTAAATCTCATTTCCAAGAGAGACCTGGTCATATGCAAAAACAAATGAAAATCTTAAACTCTGCACTGTACGCACACACACACACAACCATGACTACACAGTGTACTGTCTACCGAACACAGACTCTAACTCAGTCACGAGAGCTTCAGTGAACGATGTCTCATTCAAAAAAAGAGTTTGGTAAGGCTATTTGGAGTTTTCCTAATATCGCGAGACTAACAGCATGTGTGATTATATAGATTAGCTCAAGTGTGTAAAGACTCACTTATCCAGAGTTTGTTTAATGCTAATTTATAACTTTATTAATAAATCAATGACCAAAAACCTATGTTATCATCCAATCTGTGCAACAGTGCTGCTTTATGATATCTGAGCAGAAAAATGTTGGAACTTAAATTCAAAAGGATTTCTGTAATACAGATCAGCTTAATCTTTAACTGGTTTAATAATCCTTTACCATAACTGGACACTGGAGTAATTATCGGTACTTTAAGGGTTCCGCTCAAAATTTCAAATTTCACTTCAATAATATGTAGTTAACATAATCAACTATGACTTTGTGGGTAAAGTAACTGAGCTGCCGCGGGAACTTGAACCCCACAATTTCGTTGTACACGTACAACAACAATAACAGGCTATTCTCTTCTACGAATGGCTCGGCTAAAATGAATTAGCTACAAAAAAAAAGTGAGGTTTTATATCCAACGGACCAAAATTCAAATAAAATAAAGAAAAATTCAGTTTTCATTTCAGATGTGAGATCACCTAACCTAATTTCCTCTCCTTTAAAGCAATGATAGTTTCCCATTTTGTTTCACCACATCTGTGTGTCTCTGTGTGTAAATGACACATTTCCTCTACATGCATAGAAGAGAGTATTCAAACTAGAGGAAAAACTGCTAAGCAAAACAAACAAAACCCCCCCACTGTACGCCAAAACATGAAAGTCACTCATCCAAAGACAAAAGGCTGAAGTCGCCACTCTACTAGTGGTTCTTTGGCAATATACCGCAAAGATTAAACAGATCTGACGCCTGGCTGTTGAGAACAGTGACTATCACACAAACAGAGGAGTTTCCTTTGTTTATTCATGAGATTAATCAATTTGTTAGAGGGAGCACAACATGCTTGTGTGAAATGGCAAGTTTGGTTGTGAAGCTATGCCATGATGCCACGAGCATCATTCACATTCCACAGCGCGTCCTCTCTCCCGTCTTCCTCCCCTCACCTCCAGCCAGTCACAACAGATGGTCGGCCCTCCCTGAGCCTGGTTCTGCCAGAGGTTTCTTCCTGTTAAAAGGGAGTTTTTCCTTCCCACTTTTGCCAAGCGCTTGCTCACAGGGGGTTGTCTGATAGTTGGGGTTTTCTCTGGAGGTGGAACACTAAACTGTGCATAGCAGGAACATTTTTAAATAACAACATAAACATTATGACCATTTAATGTTGACAAAATCTGATGGTGTGAGATGAATGTGGCTACTGCTCACTGAGTGAGAGCTGGAAAATGACAAGGAGAAGAAAAGAAAAAAAGCTACACTGATTTGTAAGCAAATTCGACTCTTTCCTGATTTTCAGAGTGCAAATTATTTTCCAAGACTACTTTAAATGAGAGGGAATAGTTCCTCAAGAATTGGCTGATTGCATCATTTTATTAGCCATGCGAGATTCTACTCTAACCCTCTGCACACGTATGCACACGGAGAAACAAACACACTAATGCTACACATTTCTCTCGCGCTTTATCCAAGCACTAGGTCCAGTTTTAAGATCTTTTCAGCACTCTCTCCTGCTGTCTCTTTCCATCATCTTTTCAATCTGTCTTTTCATCTACTTCAGTCTCAATCAGTCAGCCTCTCTCCAGTTTTCTTCTCTCTCCTTCTCTTCTTACCTATTTCAGTCTTCTCTGACTTTCCCAACTTCTCCGTTTAAGTCTCACTCCCTCCTTCCCATTACACTCCATCACTACTCCAGTCCTTCTGTGCCTGTGAGTTGAGGTTTGGAGTGGAAACTAGAGTATCAAGTCCGAGACACACAGGACAAGAGGGAGCCAGCCTCATAAATCTCCCTTAGCTCAGCCCACAGCATCCAGTCGGGATTGTGTATGAGTGTGCTGCTGGTGCACGCACAGCTGAGGCTGGGCATACATGATTATATGTATTTGACACAATATATTGTGTCACAATTTGACACAATATTGTTAATCTACAAGCGTCTTTTTTTTTTGGTGTGCTTTGTGCAACAATCTGTGTTTATGTGCAAGTGTGAATGTGTAAGCAACCTGGCAATTATTCAAAAGCAGAGGTTAGCAGAAATTACATGTGGACCGGAATCTGTAGTGTCATCCCGCCAACAACTCAACCTCAACAAATGAACATTGCGACTCAATATTCAGAGAAAATAATTTCACGTATCCTCGAGAGTTTGTCAATGAAAAAATGAAACCCGGTCCAAAAGTGTCAGCCTGCACCAACTTTTTACTTTTTGTTGGAAGCATTAAAAATAGTGTACAAAAGTGACTCGCCATTTTTTCAACGTGTTCCCCCTTATCAATTTTTTATGTTAAAAATGTAATATTTTTAGTGCCATGTTTAAAAAAAAGAAAGTAAAAATATGATACAAACGTTCTCATTTTGCTTCTGCAGTTCGGTTAAAAAGTAAGTGATGTAGGGGTCTGGACTTTGACTGGGCCACTGTGAACACTGTCTCTTTACATGACCCAGTTTCAGCCAAGCTTTACATGTCGGACAGATGGTCTCACATTTGAGGTTCATGGTCGACTCAATGACTGCAAGGTGTCCCTCCCCTGAGCCGAAGTCATCACCCCTCCACCACCGTGCTTCATAGTTGGGCCGTGGTATTTACGGTGAAATGTCGCGTTTGGTTTTCGGCAGATGTGGCGCTGTGCATTATGGCCAAACATCTCCACTTTGGTCTCATCTTTCTAAAAGTCTTGTTGTTTTTTCAGTTCCAACTTTTCAAACCTGAGCTGTGCTGCCATGTTCTTTTTAAAGAGAAGAAGCTTTCTCCTGGCAACCCTTTTAAACAAGCCACACTTGCTCAGCTGTTTTCTAAATGTACTGTCACGAAACTTAACATGCCAAGTGAGGCCCGTGGAGTCTGACATGTAGCTGTTTGTTTTTGGGGGGATTTCTCTGAGCACTGGATGGTCTGACCTTGGGGTGAATTTGCTGGGGCCTGGACTCCTCTTGAATATTACTGCAGGGTACTTTTATACCCTTTCCCAGATTGATGGGCAAAGGGTAGAGTTTGCAGTGCTTCTTTAAGATCACTGCAAACTGACAAAACCTTTACTTTTATTAAGGTGATGATGATCAATTAATCAGGTCATTTGATAGCTGCTACTTGTACCCTTAACTCCTATTGCAGCAGGTCACTTGCAAACACTTCAGGCTTTAGTTGCCTAGGTAACCCTCGAATGTATTTAATGTATTTAGCAGTTTGTATGTCAGTCAACAGTATCTCGCTTTTTCATTAGTAGTCACTTCACTGAAAGGTCTTGCTTGGGTCCCAGCTCAGCTGTTCTTTTGTCCATAGTCACTTGAAGTTGCTCAACATTTCTCGCTCTCTCCGGTCATTGCTGTGAATCACTTTGTGGGACGCAGCTTAAGGGTATACTTAGCTTTTCACGGGACTCTAGGCTCTATAATAGCTTCAACTATATGTGTGCAGTCCACACAGGGTTTAGCATAATTAGTTTCCACGTGTCAAAAGCTTTGCGGTGTTTAAAACAATTTAATTCAGTCACAGAGCAGGAATAAAGTGTCACACATTCCAACAGAAGCACGAGTCCCCCCCACTCAGCAGTGATTTTTAACAGATCTTTAACATGTCCTGATCAAAATTTCTAAAGAGAAAAATCACAGGCATTTATAACCTCCTCATTAGTCCGTTTCGTTTGAACTGACAGCTCTCGGCCGCAGAAGAAAGGAGAAAAATTTACAGAGAGAACGAAAAAAAAAAGAAAAAAAGCGGGGAATAATAAATCAAATTAGAACCAAATGCGGCAAGTGGCACACTGTCCAAAACCACTTTACACCCGGGCCCCCTGAGCATTGTCCTCCTTTTACCACTAAGACTTTGGTGATTTCTTAGTGCTCTTTTTTTATTCCCTTTGTACACATTTCATAAGGATTAACACTTGGTAGCTCCCATTCACCCCTACACACCCAAAACAGCACTAAGTATTACAATATGTGTTTGCTCATGTATGTGTGTGAGCATGAATACGAAGGAGATATTTGAGTTAATATATTGACCGAGGGATAGGGCAGGCCAGTTTCTCTCCTAACATCAAAGTTAAGACGTCATCCTTAGTGTGCTGTCAGCTTGGAGTGATTCCTGAAGACACGGTGGCACCAGGCAGAGCGGAGGGCCTTCAGGGGATTGAGAGAATTTAAGCCTTTTAGTGCACAATGACTAAAAACACAAGACAATCAAACACTTTCTGGTGTCGTACCAACTGCGCTCCTTCCTTTTCCAACTTTAATTTGTGAAGTGGATATAGTTTGATTACCAAACGCGGATGTTTAAGCACTTATGTATAGAGTTTCCTCACCACGAGTACTGCAGGGGAAATGTTTTGGGAAATAAAAACTGCTTGGCTGATAGACATGGCTGCTTCTCTATTGCACTCAAGGGTTTTGGTGAAGGGTTAGAACTGCCTCTCTGTCACTATTAGAGAATAAAGAAATAAAGACTTACTTGCTGGCCTAGTGTTGCATCAGAAGCAGTATCCCTTTACAGCTCCAGTATTAACACTCAGACTGTACCAGATGTCTCCTGTGTTCACGTAATGCACAAAAAACAAGATAGCAAATATGCACACCAGTGCTAATCAAGACATCCCCATGCGTTTTCAGAGCTCTGAAGCCTGAGTTTGTATGCTGATCTCATTAGATGAAATTTTGGCCATGTTTAATATTGTAACCATTACAACCATATACATTTTTTTAAATAACGAAAAGCAGTGGAGCAAAATAAGTAAAAACGTCTTTTCGTCTAAATATTCTTAAGCGATTTCCCCAAAGCCACCGTTTTTTAACATTCTGATTTCCATTGTATTTGCAGTGACTAGTAAAAAAAAAAAATCAAATCAATCTTTGGCAATCATAGTTTGTAGCAGCTTCCCTCCTATCTTGCCTTTAACACTTCTTATAACTCACTCTCCACCCTCCTTCCACTATTTTCTCCACCCACATCCCCAGAGCCCATTTACTACGATTACCAATAACAATAACACTGCCATTATCTTTTACTATTGCATTTTCCCAAGGCTCTGCCAGCCTTTACAGACTTTAAGCTACAAAACGGCTCCCGTTTCAAGCTTGTATATGGGCTGCCTTGGCTCCAAATTCCCTTAATAGTCGCAGTTTGTTTGGGTATCTGACGTGAATCGACATAAATGGCAATGGACCACTAAATAAGATAGTAAAGCTTTAAGCCACCTGAGTCAGCCTTACTCCAGAGTGTTGCTGGTAGCGTTCCAACTTGGTGTTTTATATAACCTTTTTTTTCACTTTATAGTTAGATGTTTTATTTTAAGGAGTGAAAGCAGGGATCAATGAGCAGATACACATAATGAAACCTTTGTCACGGTCCCTGTGCCTACCCGGTCAGCCTCAGCGCAGCCACAAATGTTTTTGTTTTGTTTTGCTCTTGCTCTCTCTTTTCTCCTGTCATTCTGCCTGGGCGGAGCTCGGGTTGATCTCCCGCCCTTGGCCACGCACCTGCAGCTGATCCCCTTTGATTGCTCACTTTTGCTGTGTCCGTTAGTTCAGGGGCTGCATCCTTCGTGGGCCGCATTTGTAGGCCGGTTACGTCACAAAGATGTGACGAAGGCTGTCCCAATTCGAAGGCTGCTCCAAATGCGGCCGACAAATGTGTCCTTCATTTCCCGAATTTGAAGGATGGATCAGGTGTATCCTTCGTGGCCCAACATATCCCAGAATTCATAGTGCAGCCCAGCCAATTCCAGTTTCCACCACTGGCGGCAGCAACGGAGACGGTAAAACCGAGGGGGTGGAAGCGGTAAGGGCGGGAACGCAAATCTGGAGGCTCGACCGTCCCATTTGACAAACCTCTAAACTTCCGGCCTTCTCGGCCTTCAGAGGTCCCGGCCCACGTAGACCGCGAAGGCCGGGTCCTCCGAAGGATGCAGCCCCTGAATTGGGACACAGCATTTGTTTGCTGCTCTTCATAAGGCAGAGGCGCTGAGCTACTCGCTGCTGGAATATTGAGTAACTCACTCTGTAAATACCTGTGCCTCATTGTGCTTGCCTTGGAGTAACGTTTGTTTCCGTGTATAGATTTCCTGGACCCCTGAGTACGTGTGCTGGCAGTTGCGTGGAGGTTGTGTGCAAGATTCTTCACTGATTAGTAAGGTTTGGAAAAATGTAAAACAATTACACACTTCTGATCTCTACTGGAAGATCAGCATGTAAAACATACAAAACACCTTACTGTCTGAAAATTATACAGTAAAGTCAGTAAAGCCTTTAAAGGCTAAAAACTTAAGCCTCCTTTCCTCTCTTCTTTTAGCTGGCCCCTTTAGGGTTCATCACAGCAGATCACCTGCCTCCATCTAACCCTATCCTTTGCACCCTAACCTTTATTGCTTTATAGTTTGCTAAGTAGAGTGGAAAATTGTGCAGTGCACACATACATTGAAATATAAAATATAAAGGAGCTTAAAAGTCACTATTTGGTATGACCACCTGTATTCTTCAACACAGCCTGTACTCTCTTGGGTAGATTTGGGGTCATTTCTTTAAGTAGCCTTCAGGAAAAGTTCTCCAGGCTTCTTGAAGGACATTCAAAGCTCTTCTTTCGATGTTTCTGCCTTTTGTTTTGTTCTCTTTCAAGATGATCTCACACTGTCTCAATAATATTGAGGTTCAGGCTCTGGCGAGGCCAATCCATGACTAACAGTGCTCCACTGTGTGTGTTTCTATACTGGCATGCTTTTACTGCACTGGCAGTGTGTTTGGGGTCATTTTCATTCTGAAAGATTGAAGCTGTTTAGACACTTTCTAGACTGTACTAGAATGACTGGTGTGATTTGGCACTCTATAAATCAAACTGAATTGAATTAAATTCAGTGGTGTATTAAAATCTGACAGTATTTATTCTGCATTCATAATTCCATCAGTTGTGACAAACTCTCCAACACTACTCGCTGAATTGCAGCCCTAAACCATGTCGGCGTCCTCACTTTAGACGCTCATTGCTGTACGTCTTTCCCGACTTTCTCCACAGTGACAACAATTCAAGCCAAAAATTTCAAATTTGGATTTATCTCTCCATCACACCTGTTGATTTCTAGTGAAGTTCTTGTTTAATTGGGGATACCTCAGATTTTTCTCTCTGTTTTCAGTTGCTTAAGAATTGCTTTTTGACAACTACCTTTCCAGATAGACCATTTCTAATGAGCAGTTGATTGATCAGCTGAAGGGGCATCTCTTAAGTCCTCTCTCAGTTCTCTTTATCCTATTTCTCAAGGACATGACTCCATCGTGTTCATCGGCTCTAGATAGCTTTTTAGGGTTCTTTTGGCTACTAATTATCCAGTTTCATTACTGGACACATTTCATGCCAAAATATATTTTGTTTTCTGCGTTTGTATAGACAGAACAAATGTTCAACCCTTGAATTGGGCATCTTCTTTAATCCTTGAATAATTCATAGGTCTGTGCTAAGTGGCTTAGTAAAAAACAAAAAAAACAAATCATCTGAAAATGGTCAGGTATAAGGACTGGACTGAAAATAAGTGGAAAAAGCAGCCAATGTCCAAAGAAAAGCTTTGAAAGACCTTCAGAAAGCCTGAAGAACTGTAGACCAGACCAAGCCTGGTTTCTTCAAAGCAAATTACAAAGAAATGAGGGGTGACTCAAGAATTTTGCACAGTACTGTATATATGGAAGAACTTTCATGAGTAATTGCAACTCATCACTGCGAACTCCGCTAGACAACATGGCATGAAACCACATAGCATCACATACTTAACAAGTATACTGCTTAATCATGAATATTTCTGTGATGACATTTATCCCTGAGAAGTTCTCATTAACAATGATTAAAGCAAGACAGATTGTTTAGACTACAGGAAGCGCTGTAAATGTTGAACACTTTCAAATATGCAACTGACTGACACACATGTTTTCCTTCGGAGTCTGTTGATCACACTGCATTCCAGAGAAGCTTTTTTGGCCCTGTCAAAGTTGGACCAACCTTGTTTCACCTCCCAGTAGCATGACTCAGGCCTCAACCTTGAATCTCTCCCCCTGGGGACCCCTTATTTATGATGTCACAAAAGGCCAGTCACACTCCTGTAACAGTGGCACGGCCCACAAAAAGTCAAAATCCAGCTGTAGTCAAGCCCCCCCCCTATCCCTCTTGTAAATGAGCATGTCCAATCTACCCACTGAGTTTCATTAAAACCAGACCACATCAATCAGGGCCTGAACTTTAAAGGCCAGGTCCCTTCTCAAGCAGCATGGAAGAAAAACACGGAGCTGTTAAAGTAAAAGACCTCACACTGCACATACACTCTAACGCTCATTCACTTAACACCACATTTCTGCTGGTGGACCACACATCGCAATACTAGTCCGAGACCACACAGTTGGTCTCATAAGGCCAACAAAAGACCTCGTAAGACCTCACACCAGGCCCTAGCATGATTCGATAGGACCTCAGAAATTCAACACACCTGTAACTCCACAAAATGCTGCTGGATAGCTACTGTAGTCCCTGCACAGTAATCATCAGCCTAAAAAATCTGGTGATTGGGGATTTTTTTACTTGACAAAATTGAGTGCAAAGGAAGTGTAAGGTCCTCTTAAACCCGTGCCTGTGCTCCAAAATGTAGGGAAAGCACAAAGGAAGAGCCAAGAATACATAGCAGGAAACTCAGGAGGCATGTCAGATGGACGAAAGGCAGGATCAATGGGCAGATAAATGAGTGTAAGCCAGGCAACAAGAGGGGAGACTGGGAAGGATTCCCATGGGTGGGGACTGGAAGGCAGCCTTGCAATGGAAAGCTTTCAAACTCCTTTCATCGGGTGCCTGAAGACTGGAGCTTTACAAGAGCAAGATGAGCCGGCGCCAGTGGAGCATCTTGGCGCTCTTCAACGAAACCCAGACGCAGAGACAGAACAGGACCCTATCACCACTTTG
>VURO01019923.1:19026-34291 GCA_015108175.1 Pelvicachromis taeniatus
AATATCCTCTGCTGGGCTGCCAATGTCCCAGCTCAACTTTTTACTCAAAATTAAAAACAGGAAATGTAATATTTATTCCATTCCAGCCCGGACACATTTGATGAGACTCAACATTGCAATATCGCTGTGGGAACACTGGGGACTAATCAAAATGTAATATTATTCTCTATCAAAGAGCCAGGCTTGTAGAGGAACACTGCTAGAGGAGCGTGTCAAGTAAAAATTCACAACAATTATTAAGCAAACTTTTAGATCAACATGGCCAAAGCGGGAAAAAAAAAATACAGATGAGACAGGATTACATAGATGATGCCCAGGCATTGTGCAGGATTATCCCCTTTCCCAATCTCACACACATGCTTTTTCCATTTCATTATGAAATGGTAAAACAATAATAATGACTCATACATATTCACACACGTACATAGATCTCCTCTCAACCAGAGCCAAAAAGCATTTTAGTCTCCATGGTGAGCTCTGTTGGAGACAAACTACATGAATAGTTAGATCAAGATTTGTACAGATGACTGAGGCACTTCTTGCCACTCAAAAACAAGACTTGCATCTGCCATCACTCTTGTGGATTTACGTGAGATGCTTCAGAAATTACTGTGAGCATAAGGCTCACAGAGCATAAAGATTAACCCTTTCATGCGTGAATTATGACAACCTCAATCGGGATTTTTTACTTAAGTAATTTTATTCATCTTTAGGCATGAAAAGATGAATAAAAATCCTGATGGAGGTTGTCATAATTCATGCGTGACAGGGTTAAATAACAATAATCACAATGACACACGTCACACATCTATAGTAACATTAAATGACCAGTGGGTGGCAGGGTATGGAGTGACACATCAGTGTCCAATGTAGTGGTTTCTGTGCAAGTATACCATCAACACTGACACAAATACAAGAAAACAGCCTTTGAATAGCTGTCCACTGTAGTGACCACTATGTGTGAAAGGGTTAATAAAAGCATCTACAACAGTTCATGGCATTACCAGATTGCTGAAAAGTGAGATGTGATATAAATGAAATTGCCTGAGTGGCTTAAGATGGCGTGCATTTTTATTTATTTATTTATTTATGATGAAAAAGGCTTTTGAATGAGTAATTTGTATGTTTTTGCCCAGGAGACTGCTTTGTTGTACAAAGGAGACAGAAGGTCTGAGTGTATCCTGACAAGTGTAATGCTTCTGTGAGGGAGGAATCAGATCGAAGAGAATGATTACTTAAAAACATTAAATTTGGATCCAGACCTTTGTTGCATCACAGACCTTTACATATTCCCCATTGCTACAAATGAAAGGCTTATGTGAGCTTGAAAATTCAAGCGAAACGTTACATGATAACCTGCCTCTCTGACTTCTTGTCTCTTGAAAGATTTTCAGTTTAAAAACAGTCATTTCAAAAATAAATTAAATATGGTGACATTGTTGTTAACATGCTAACCAGCTAGTAGTAACATAAAAATACTCTCAAGATTTCAAACTCAGAACTTTCAAGACCAAATCCAAGTGTTTGGTGATTTTAAATCAGCTTTAGCAACACTTTTTTTCCTTTCAGACACATGAAACATAAACCGATTTAACTGACATGTTTTATGTGTATTATCATTATTATTATTACTAAGATAACATGACTATGCAGTTTCATGAGTATTGCACGACTTTACTGTAGCAAGTTGTTCATTACTCAATTAGGCTTCGTCTGACTGTTGTTGCTTTTGGTGTTGACAAATAGGGAAGTTGCAGTGTGCCCTCTGGTGGACAAGTTATGTAACATCAACACTCATAAAATGGTTGAAGGGTGTTTCACCTATCTCTTCTTTAGTTTTTCCAAATACTGGCATCCGCTGTAATAAATGCCAATTCCAAAATTTGGGCAAACAGCTAATTGCCCGACCCCCTCGTAGATACACTATATTGACAGAAGTATTCACTTGTCTGCCTTCACACACATATGAAGCCTGGACCCAAGTTTCCACTCCAATTCATCCCAAAGGTGTGCTGTCGGATTGAGGTCAGGAGTCTGTGCAGGCCAGTCAAGTTCTTTCACACCAAACTTGCTCATCCATGTCTTTATGGACCTTGCTTTGTGCACAGGTGTTCAGTCATGCTGGAACAGAAAGGGGTCATCCCCAAACTGCTCCTACAAAGTTGGGAGCATAACATTGTCCATAATGTTTTGGTATGGTGAAGCATTATGAGTTCCTTTCATTGGAACAAACGCCACATGAAGTTTGGAGGTCTGTAGCGACAGTCTCTGCAAAACGTTGGCCTCACAAGTGATTTTACATGGCCTACCATCTCTGAGATACTGTTATTCCCAGTCACTTCCACTTTGTTATAATACCACTAACAGTTGACTGTGAATATTTTGCAGTGAAGAAATTTTACAACTGGACTTGTTGCACAGGTGGCATCCCAGAGTGGAATTCACTGAGCTCCTGAGAGTGACTCATTCTTTCACAAATGTTTGTAGAAGCGATTTGCAAGCCTATGTGCTTGACTTTTTACCCCCGTGGTCATGGAAGTGATTCAAACATCTGAATTCAATGATTTGGATGGGTGAGTGAATACGTCTGGCAATATAGTGTATACCAGTCAGGGTCGAGAGACAACCTGTTTATCACTTTTGCATCTTAACCAGTGAATAAAACAGCACATACAAATGAAAAGCAACTACTGGAGAGCGGCATAGCCAATAGATAAAATGGATGATTAAGGCTTTGTTTTGGCCTAACATGGACAACCACTCTCTTGCTACACTTAACACTTCTTCCCACTCTCTTTTTGACATTTCCTTCCATTAGGCAATGCCGAAAACTAGAGGCCCGGTCTCTACTGCAAGCCAATGCTAACCGGCAGATCAAATTTCTGTGCTTTGGCAGTGTCTTCTACACTGATGTCAATGTTAAAACTCAAGTATATGAACACCAAGATGAAAGTCATTTCTGTATCTCAGGGCTTATTAAAGGGGTAATTTCTTCAACCTCTTCTCCGACACCATTTTTTACACATTGTGCCTTTAAAAAGACATGAAGACAAAAAAGACATGAAGGCAAACATCTGATGAGACTAATTAATTGCCACTGTTATTTTACCCCCCATTCCAACCAGTCAACATCCAGGACAGGCACCATTAACTAACTAAGAAAGTTTATCTTTGTAATTGCGAAACATTTCCTTCTGATTAAAGAGAACTTCTGAAAACGTGCTCTGATGCTGTACAAGTTATTTCTCTTCAGACCAGCTTCCATAGGCTGAGATGAAAATGCAGTTCTTGTTCAAAATGACCTCATGCTATGGCTTATCTAGTAGAATAACAACAAGCCTTACTGCCTGTGTTCCCACTCCTACACCCTCAACTACTGTTTCCTGACCCAACGCCAACATCTCCAAAGAGCTGGTTGACCTCTAAGACAAAGAGACATATTTTCCTGTATGAATCACACAAATGGGGTGTGGGATTTTAGTCATATGGCAGAGAAACCCCTAATTGACGGTATTAAGCTAGGCTGGGCTTCTTCTTCTTCAAGGGCTTTTAATTAAATTAGCACACAGGCTACTGCCAACAACTGACGCTGATGTCTGTTTTCATAAAGTGTGGACTTGACTAGTCTGTAAAATTCTGATTTATGAATAGATTTCAGGAGCGAGTGGTTTGGCTCACCATCGGTCGTTAATGAGTGATTTACTTTATATGGATCTAATACGTTTATTTGGTGATTTACGTAAAGAATTTAGTGTAAAAACTTCAAACAAACCTTTGGATCAAAGTCGCTTGACATGTACTGACCGTAGGATAAAAACTTCAATGCCATGAAAACACATAGGATCATGACTTCAAAGACACGGGGACCAGTGGACACAGAAGTGGACTCAGGGAATCCCTTTGAGGGGTTTAGAGGAAAACTGCACAAGCGAAGCAGGTGGGTCTGAGTGGAGGGGGATCTGCTGGCAACTGGCTGCCCCTTGGCTCCCTGAGAGCGTCAATGCTGGCTCCACCCCATGCAGCTGTCCCAGATAACATCATCACAGAAGGCATACTGTGATGACGCAATCCCCTTGGAGGCCCAGGATATCCCGGTCGATTATCCTCTCATCAGAATTACATTTTCTCTTTCATTTTCCTGGTGTTGACTACAGTTTGAAAAATCAATGATTTGATTGATAATTTTTCATTACAGAATTGACAGTGGAGGAGGGTGGGTTATCCACACACAACCGATTACATTTTTAATCTATACCACGACCATGAAAATGCAGACAAGGGAGCGAGATGACGCAAATGCATTTGCTGAGCTGCCCTGTTTGCTTTAAAAACTTTTGAATGTCGTCATACCTGCATCTCAGTCCTCTTAAGCTTGTTCTCCGTAACAACATGCAAAAACAAGAAGCTCTCCACCAAAGCAGCTCATTCTTGGGCAGAATTTACTTTTAAGTTGTTTCTTTTGGACTTTAAGAAGTTGATAGTGCCGTACGAACAAGTGTAAAGTGCAGGCTTTTGTTATTTTATTCCATGGAAACTCATTTTAATATACCTTTTAGCACAATTATCATATTTTTTTCTGTGTATTTAGCACATTTAATTGTTTGGTAAATCTGTTTAAATGCTTCTTTTATTTTAAAAAAGTTATTGAGAAAATTCATACATGCATTCAAACTGCTGTGTATTCAAAAAGTTATAATCTGAGATTGTAATGTACATAAAAAAGTGATAATAAAATAACATGGCAATCTGTTTTTAATAGCTCTATATAGCAATCTGACCATCAGAGCAAAGTGAGAATTAACTTTGAAGAAAAGATCAGGAGTCAAATGTGACATATTTAAAATCTTTACACAGTACTTTCTATATGTTAACAATATGCACCATAATTGTAAAAATCATAGTTTCTAGTTTTTAAGGCTTTTTTTGTCAGTTTTCAACCAATAAAGCCGTAAGATGACTTTGAAGACCTTCTTGGATATGAGCCAAATATTAGTGGATTGTTAACATGACTCCACTCTACACACCGACAAACTTATATCAAAGCTCATTCAAAACTTGTCTAATGACACACATGCAACCAAAAAAACATTCATGGAGGAGGTAACTGAGTTATTTCAGCCTCCATAAAGCACGGATACAGAACACTCACTGAGCAAAAACCATGTGTGCGCTGACAGGATCCCCTGCAGTGGATGCTTTCTTTTCCATTGTTGTCTTTGATTGCATCCATATACGTATATTTATATGAATTCTTTCGTTATTATTTTTTTTGTTATGTGAATCTGTTTTGCAGCAGGTGAAGATGGAGGAATCCATTTTATCTTAATGCAGGGGTTTCAAAATCAGTTTACATTGTTGGCCACATGCGGCAATCTTTCATTTTACATAGGTTAACGACGCATTTAATTCCTGAGCTAAATATAAGAAACAGAAGTGTAATTTCTACAGTACATCTCAGTTTTTATACATGGTAAAGAAGCGTGACTCTTTGGGGTTAACGTGTAAGAAGTCATGTTCTGGTAGCTCAGTGCCCAGACTGTTCTGTAATTTAGTAAGCTTTTTTTTTTTTTTTTAAATTCCATGGAAATTATCAGTAGGAAAAGTTGTAAATCTTATGAAAATACAGTTAAAAGTCCAAAAATCAATGCTCTCCTTCACTTTTTCCAAAGCCTTCTGGGATTTGACTCTTTACCAGACAGTTGTTGAAACATCTCAACAACTGTTTGACGGATAGCTTCAAAAATGTAAAGAGACTCGTGGTTATGAGATGATAAAGCCTAAAGAATTTGGTAATCCCCCGACTTTTCTTCTAGCACAAAACATTAGGTTCAAATTCTTGCATTTTAATGAAATCTCTTGCCAACCACTGGATGGATTGTTATAAGCTTCACTATAGATATGCCTACCCTGAGGATGAGTCCTAATGACATGTGGTTCCCATATTGATGGATTGGCATTAATTTTTGTACAGCCATGCATAGCTCGAAGACATTGTGTTCTAATCACTTTCAGTTATCCTGTTGTGTTCCCTCTAGCTCACTATGGGCCCGAAATGTTTCAACAGCTATGTGATGGATTTCTATAAAATCCAGATACTCTATGCAGAATGAACTGTAATAATATTGCATGCATGACTATCATCAGTTTTCTATTTAAACTGCTTACATATAGAGAATTTTAAAGCTCGAATGCTGACAAAATTCTAGTCTTGGACTTATCTTTAAGTATTAACTGGCTAATGTTAGCATATTATTTTAAGATAGTACAGATCTTGGCCTCAAGTTTCTACCTCAGGGGTGCCCAATACGTCGATCGTGATCTACCGGTCGATTGCAAAGATAGCGTGGGTAGCTCGCATGGCATTAAAATTTTAGAAGTCAGCCTATCATCCATGTTCACTAAGACATTTGTCGTTGGATTTACAATAGAGGGCAGCCAGTCTGACATCTGACCTTTTCTGACACATGGGTACCCACGCATGCGCGTAAATCCACGCCAAGTGCAGGAAGAGCTAGCAAGCTACTGAGTTGCTAGTTAGCTTCCAATTTATTTCATGTAAATCCAGGAAAGGATATAAAAATGAGTGGGGACTCTGGACCAAGTAAGAAGCCCAAAGCCTACCATTTCCATACTGAATGGGAGGAGGACTTTTTTTTGTAATGTCATATACAAAGTGCGTTTGCCTTATCTGCCAGTCTACCATTGCAATTCAGAAGAAGGGAAATGTGAAGCAGCATTTTCGGACTGGTCATAAAACCTACTTCCCTCCAAAAGGCTTGCTATCAGCAGCTACTGTAAGAAGTCATGCTATGCACCCCTAGCTGATTCCATTCAGTGCAAGTCATCAGAGTAAGGTAATGACAAAAAATGTGCAGAGTTGTATTGCACAATATGGGTTCATACAGTTACCTGTACATAGAAAGAGTGATGGAATTTCAATTAAATTAACTGACTTTTAGTGATGACAGGCCAAAAAAAAACCCCACTGGTGATGCAAACTATCTAATGTAATGAAATAAATTTACATTTTGAGATGTATTCTTTGCTCCTATTGGTAGCTACTTCAACTCTTTTAAGAAGAGACGTTGCAAAATTTAAAGTAATGGAACTAAAAGTCCAGTTTGTCCCAGTTTGTCTGCATTCCCAACTGCTATTATCACAAAAATCCCAATAAGGACAACAGTGACACCCATTCCAATAATATATTCCTCCTATTTGAACGCCTACCACTGCCTTACTCCAATGTGACTTAGATTATGCACTCGCCAGTAACTTTTCCCAATCCCGTAGCACAAAAGTGCTTTTGTCAGCACTGAATGGCTTGTGTGATGATACTGAGAAAATGTTGACCTGCGATTACATGCACACCTCCAGCCGTTACACACACATTCATAGTGTCACTGCGACAGATTGCTTTCTCGCAAACAACTCACCTAATGCCACTTTTCAGCTCTTGTTCTGTTGCCATGGCAGCAATTAACTGTTCAGAGGTATTCATGTGCAGAAGCTCTGCTAAAGAACTAATTGTTCTCACTCACAGTACACAAAGCTACAGACGGTGCACTTTGACCCCTGCTCACAGCCTCAGTAACCCACTATTCAAGAGCAGAGTTAAGACTGTATGGAATTCTAAAACACAATGCAGCTTAAGGATGTTTAACACTGTAGAGTTACAGTGCAGACAATATTAATCTATTTGATTACTTTTAATGGTTAAAAATACATCTTTATAAATTATTAATAAACATAAACAAACCAGATCGCCCAAGTTCCCAAGCTGGCTGGCTGAAAGTTGCCCCCCCCCCAAAAAAAACCCCAAAACAAAACATGATTTTACTGTTGCATGATTTCATTTTAGATTTTACATATTTTAAACGTTAAATCAAAACATATCTGAATACTCTAAAGAATGTAAAATCAAGTTCCTTCTAAAAATCTTTTGCCTAACTAGCCTAGGATTTAACATTAAAATCCTCAAAACTGACACATTGCAAGGCAATAACTGGTGGTACATAAGAAAAAATCACTTTAAAAATGCTCTGTGGTCTTAGTGGATGTAAAGCTTCAGTGATATATCAGTACAGCCAATTAGTTCTCTGTTTTGCTTTCCCTCCTTTTGAGCTTTGCCTGCAGGTTGGTTATATTTACCCCTGTTCACTTGATAAGCACCACCTTGAAGAGTCATTAAGTCACCTCTCTAGAAAGTCAAATTAGGGGTGAATTCATTAATAGCGCCCACATGTTTTAACACATGGTCAATACAATTGCCTAACATGCAAAAAGATCCAGGTTCAAGACCAGAAGGCGACTGAAATCCCCGGAAGGGCTGCGATAGGAAGGTCATCCGGTGTAAAAGCTTGTGCCAAATCAAATATGCAGATCCATCTGCTGTTGCAACCCCTTGTGAAGAATCGAGAAGCCAAAGTAAGCTCAGTTTATCAATAACTGCATCACATCAAGAAGTGATACAATATTTTGTCATGTCAAAATTGCCCCCTCCAATCTGATCAAAACCAGTGCAAAAATTAGGTGACTTAAGGTGAAATATTTGGTGGATTAAGTTATCAAAGTAATTTTATTCAACTTATCAACATCTCTGGCTCATCCCATGCTATGGATATGCTAAGCCCAGAAAACTAACTCATCTTCACTCTCATAAGCCTGTGCCCTTGCTTTAATCAATCAATGCTACAATGGCACTGCCTCACATATATCCTGCTTCAGGTGTTGATTGATTCTTTGGTGCCATTTTTGGCATTAGCAATTCTTCCATAGACCTTTTCTTTCCTAAAATCTGTTGAAATGTTTCCATCCGTGTAATGTCTCTGGTAAGATTATTGTTAAATACTGTTTCTTTGTATCCGTCCATTTCCGAATAATACCACACGTTTTATTTACATATTTGATAGATCTGATTTGGGAAATATTGTGACAAGCATGCTCTGCATAGCTTCTCAAATCATAAAGAGGGTTTTGTGTGAGATGTGTTTATAAAGGGATCCCATTGAAAGCAGCAGAATGCTATGCATTACACGATCTATGTGGTCTGTCTGAGGTTAGGCTGCCCTTAACCACTGATCTTATGTCAGATTACTAAGGCACAGACACTACAGTAAATCATGAGCATGACAGACAAATACCTGACCCTGCTGGAGTAATTATGGGCAATGGCTCCCTACCTAAAACAACTATTTTGGAAAGTAGGGAAAACAAAGCGCTGGGATTGCTTTCATCTGTGTCTCCCGCTATGGCTTCTTATCCCTGCCAATGGAACACTAATACGCCAAAAAAGAATGTAGCCCCCACCGACTACCACCAGTATAAGAGATACAGGCAAAAGAAGTGCATGCAAGCGCAAATGCTCATAAGCTAGTGCGTACAGGTCCACAAAAAACAGTTTAATTGATGAACGTACCCCTCAATGTGTTTCATTAGGCAAACAAAAAGGCTTTCAGTGGTCCAATCATAAAAGAACACAGCCAAGCTATGAACATTGCTAATTAAAATGTGCTCAAAGAACGCCTTGTATTCCACTCAGCATCCCCATCCAAACCCAAGTCTGTGTGCATGTCTCTCTAACATGGTCGGGGCTGCTTTTATTTCACTTGGACTGAAGTCTTACCAATAAAATACTGATATTTCTTCAAGCTAACAAGCTTTCCCTTTGGTTATATTGTCTCAGTGTAATGTTCAACCATTGGTAGCTGCGATGGTCAATAAATAAGAAGCAATAACACAGAAACTTTTTGAATATTACCTGATACGATTTGGATAGCTTTTCTTTGTCATCATAAAACTGTCTAAATAAATGCGTCAGAATTATACAAGCAAGTCAAAACAGCAATATGCTGTTTGGAAGCATAATTCTTCGAGCACCCACATGGTCCAAAGGAGAGTGGAGGCCTTTAGGAGCCAGTTCACTGCCTTGACAAATAAATCCTAATGATCTAATCACAACGCTTTCGTGCCAAAGGAAGGGACTCTGTTATCGTCCTACATGCATCTTCTCATATGTTGCCCATCCACCCACTGCGATAAACAGAGATATTTCCATCTTGGCTTTTTCCCCTCCATTCCTTCATTTGCACATCTCTGACTCACAGTCATCGTTTCATCTTCTTCTTCTTTTTCTTCTTTTTTCAAACGTCTCTCTTTTATTACTGTGCTCTCTCGCTCCTGTTTTCCGCAGAGTCGGCACATACAGAACTCGTCAGGGAGACAAAAATGAGGGAGGAATCCAGCGCTGCTTTTCACTTCGGTTGGCTCCCTGTGGTGTTGGGTTTGATACCATTCCCTCTGTGTCCCCCCTCTCTGTTTGATGTGTGGCATAAGGCTGACTCAACACAGCCAGATATACAGATGATGGATTTGCAGTAGAATTAATGTTGAGTTGAGCTGACAAGCACATGGAAGCCAGCAAATTATTAGAGTCTGTAGCTGGAATACCATGCCACTGAGAAAGGACGGGCAAAGCAAACAGTACCACAGACAGTTTTCACTTTCCACCCGCACTCGGTTAGGTGGGATGAGATAATTGTGAATATAATTTGGGGGAAACTGATCTGGGCTAAATGGGTATCACGTTGGGTAGACATGGTAACACTCAACTGAACCTCATAATACCCCCCATATCTGTGCCAGGTACAGGTGTCCCGAATCCAGGGTGAGCCAAGGCACTGACCCAGTCAGTCATTAGTGAGACACAATCAAGGAAATAGATACAGTACCATAATAATATTTACATGTCTCGGCAGCTGGTTTCATCTGATTTATAACCTGTAACCCTCATTACTGACGCCACCCGCATCAGTTTACATGACCCACTAATAATGCTGCCCAGAATCTTACAATTATCCTCTTAATCTTCATATAAAACTCCACATAATTGTCCAGCTGGCCTCCTGTGAGACAAAGAAAAGCTGATAAAACTTTGTGGAGCCTGTATCTTAACCCCCTGTGCTGTTACATTCAGTACTGGAGCACTGCTGCGGGTCTGCAGAGTCTCATGTCTGACTAGTTGACTAATTAAGTGAGGGTTTGGAAAAGCGTGAATATACAGAGTGTCTATGTACTCCAGACTTTGTGTCTTTACAAATTACAGTAAATTGAAGATTTTTAGGCCTAGCCTGCTGGAGATGGACACCCCGCTAGTATCATGTTTAAGGCCTAACACTGACACACAAGCTCACGGCATCCCACTTTTCCCGATCCACCCACAATTGAGCATGGCGTCGAGATTCCAATCAGGGTTGAGCCAGCAGACTGAGAGGATTATTTATGCTGGAAGGGAGAAGGAAACCTCGGCGAGGGAGAGTGTTTGTGTGTTTATAGCAATTCTATACTTGTGAGAACCAAAGATTAAATATTAAGGCAAAATTTACCAAAGCTACTTTTTCCTACAGTCTCCACTTCAAAATACATTTATTTAGTTTTATATCAATAAATAGTTAATGCACTGTAGCGAGAGTTAGATACAGAAGCTGGGAAAATATGCATATTAACATCTATGACTAGACAAACCTTGAACATCACGTGGGTACAACGCATGGTGTGAAGGACTATTTTTTGTTTCTAGTAGATGCACTTAGGTCTGATGAATAAACACCATATTTGACTGCAAAATAGCTTTAATTAAGAGGAATGTAGCACACTGTGAAAGTGAAAGCAGTAGATTGTTGATTAAATGTTTTCAATTTTTGGCATTTTTCTTCTATGAGTAGGTGAGCAGGACCAGTTTTGTTGTGATGCAAAGATTTGGGAAGCTGTGAAACGAGTATTCTGTTGACACGATGGTGCAATATAACAATTCTTTTCACTAAAATCGATGAATCATTGTGACGAATAATCGTTATCACATTGATCAAATTAAGTGTGATTATCATTTCGTCTGTAATCGTGCAGCGGGAATTGAACAATTTTAGTACAGCTACTTTTACTCTGCAACACAGACTGAAATCTCGTATTTAAGCTTTCTTGACATTTCTTTAAGGCTTTTCATAAAAAGTTCTCCAGGGTTCTTGAAGAACATTAAAAGCTCTTCTTTGGATGATGGCTGCCTTTTGTTCTGTTCTCTGTTAGGATGATCCCACACTGATTCAATAATGTTGAGCTCTTTGGGGAAAACAATCCATGACTGATAGAGACCAATCACATGTTACTGCATGGTGCATTAACAGACTTTTCTGCATTCATAATTGCTTTAATTTTGACAAGATCACCACACTGGTTCGGTTTCTTAATTAATCCAGAAGTCGCCTGGTGAAGGGGAAAAATCGCACACTGGTTGAAACAAGCTCTAAGCCATAACAAAGCCTCCAATGTGTTCCTCTACTGACCTCCTCCGTACATAACAATGACAATGACGATGATTTGAACCAAAAAATTCAAATGTGGATTCATCTCTTCACCTGTTGCCACTAATTTTCAGTCCTGTTCTTGTCTCTTGCATGCACACCTAAGCCTTTCTTCCCATCTCACTTCCATAAGAATGGCTTTTTACAGCCACCATTCAGTCTCATCAGAGACCATTTCTGATGAGGCTTCAGCAAACAGTAGATGGGTCACCAGATGGATCTCTCAGATCCTGTGTAAGGACTTTATCGAATTTGACTAACACATTATTTCTTAAGGACGTGCCTTTCAGATAATGTTCATCAGTTTTTTTTTAGGCCTACCACTTCTTTTGTATTCCACTTGTCCTATTTCCTCATATTTTTAAGGACACTGCACACCATACCAAGATGTGCCAAGTTTTCAGCTCTTTGGAATCACCTTGTATGTGCTAAAATACTAATTTGTCCCTTTCCACTTGTGTTATATGTGTGGTATTTTTCAAATATTGAACTAAAGAATTGGGAAGAAATTATTTGTTTTTGTGACTGGCAGTAACAAAGCACCCAAAGATACAATTTTAAATGGGCTCTTTATATGTACACACAACACTGCTTCATACCATGAGCTGATTGTTCTTTTATGCTTGAATGATTCATAGATCAGCATTAAGGGGCTTAACAAAAAATCCGCTTTTCCTCTGCAAATGGTCAGGCACAAAGACCGTGTCATGGTCCCTGTGTTAATCCTCGTGTTTCGATTCTTTGACTTATTTATGGTTTATATTTTGATTTGTATTCATTCCCGAGCATTATAAGCACTTACTCCTTGTCATGTTGATCTGCTTAATGTTTAACATTTGTGGAGATATTATTCCCCTCTGGGTTTCCCCTTTCTGTTGCTGTTCCTGCTATACTTTGGTTGTCCTTCGCTTCCTGTGTTTTGGCTTTGGTTTTACATCCCTTCTGTCTCATTGTCTTACCTTTTTGTGATTATTCTCACATGTCTCATTTCTCACAGCTGATTCCACTCCTCGTTTAGTCTTCCATGTATAAACTGCCCCGTCTCCCCTTGTCTTTTGTCGATTTGTCAGTAATCTTATCCCGTGTGTTTCCCCTCTCTGATCTCATGCGGATGCTGTTGCCTTGCTTTTGGACTTGCTGTGGACTTCTGCTATTTAGTTTACTGGACCTTGCTACAGCCTAAATAAACGACTTGCCTTTTGTTGTTGGAGCTCTGCCTCTCTGTCTCAAATCATGACAGAAAATGAGTGACAATGAGTGAAAAAGCAGCCAATGTCTAAAGAAAAACTCTGACAGAGTCTGCTTTCTTGAATGTAAAATGTAAAAACATGGAGGGTGGAAGACTGTGCAAGACATTTGCACAGTACTCTACATGTAGATCACAAACTAGAGTGCGATTTTAAAAAACTGTCACAATTTGAGGATAATTATGCAAGTCCAAAGTCTTTTGCATACCCATGCACTCATGGGAACTCAAATTATTGTCATTGAGAAGGTTTTTAATGTCTTTTAAATACTTAACTGGTCTAAAAACATTACTTCTTGTCAGCAGCTAAATTATGAGGCATTCCTGAAAACAGGGGCTTTCATCATGGTCACCATGGTTTCCATTCTGGGGAGGGGTGAGATGGAGAAGTGGATTTCATCCTACTTTCCTCTAGTCATAGGTCAACAAAGGGAAATTCTTCCATAATAGGAAAATAGAAACATGAGAAATGCAGTTTGGTTTCTTAATTAATCCAGAAGTCGCCTGTTGATGGGGGGAAAAAAAACTTGATGGTCTTTGAGTGACCTTATATTTGTGATCAGAGTTAAAACGCTGCGTTGGCCTATTTGTAGCAAAGAAGAATAAGAAGCAAAAAAAAAGCTTAATCCTGAAATGATGGTTGCAGTTGTAAGCCAGCGAACTATGAGAATCCAAAGTGTTGAGATGTTTTTGGGAAAGCTGATCAAATTTTGATGTGTGGTTTCAATACTGGTTGGAGAGGTTTGGTAAAGGCCTTGTTGTGCAACATGACAGAAAGAAATTTTCCCTAAGAACTCCCTTAGCTGGTGTGGTTACGGGGATGGAGTGTTTTTATGTGAGTGCGTGCTTTTGTATTGAAAGTTAGAATGGAAAAGGCTCTGCTCCATAGAACAGCAATGTTCGAGTACTCTAAATCATGCTCTCCCTTAGCGACTCTCCCCTCGCATTTTCTTTCTCTTTCTTTGCTCTGCACACTCACCTACATGCAAGCACACAATTACAGCCTCGATGCTTTACCAGCAACAATGGCTGTCTCTCCCCGCTCGATTCTTTGGCCCGGCAGCCTGCTGTTGGGAAGTTCTCAAACAACCCAACATCGCTGCAGCCAAACCACATCAAATACAACACGCAAACATGCATTAGTGTAAATTTTGCTAACAGCGTGCCCTCTTCATGTAATGAAACAACACTGGATAAATACTGTAGGTACAAACACGAAGGCAAAACATGTGTGCGCACATATTCGCACTGGATCAACTGTACAAATAGTCCAAAGCTCAGACAGTCAGCCAGCAGCAGTCTCCTCCAGCCCGCTGAGTTAGCTCCCACTTTTACCACCATTACCACTATTGTAAATAATCCTCAGTATGTATTTACTTGGGGATTTCAGAAACCTGAAAAAAAGAGAAAAAAAAGAATGAGGTGAAAAGAAAAAAAAAAGCCTGGAAAAATGAAGGAATGTGTTTCACGTCGGTCAGTCAGCGGGAACCCTCATGCCTTATTGTGTTTCTGCTAGAATTTGCTTTGGATTGCTTTGGGAGATGAGATAGAGTCATGCGGTAGATATTCACTCTGTAACTGTGGACTCTGAGTTTGCTCGTTATGTTTTTTGCCTTTGTCTTTTCCAACTAATGCTAAAAAGGGGAATGGAAAGACGTGACGGCCG